>JALCUU010000026.1:600000-768774 GCA_022963135.1 Ustilago loliicola | reverse complement strand
AACCCTAAACCCTAACCCTAACCCTAACCCTAACCCTAACCCTAACCCTAACCCTAACCCTAACCCTAACCCTAACCCTAACCCTAACCCTAACCCTAACCCTAACCCTAACCCTAACCCTAACCCTAACCCTAACCCTACCCTAACCCTATCCCTAGCCTAAGTTGAAGTCGAAGTCGAAGTTGAAGTCGAAGTTGAAGTCGAAGTTGAAGTCGCGTATTCATCACGTCCAGCAACAGACTAAGGTAGACAATCACCCACAGCCAAACAAATCCGCCATGTCATAGCCAGACAAACCCGAAGTCATCATGGATCGGGGATCGGGGATCATGGATCGGGGATTGTGAATCGGTGATCGTGGATCGGGGATTGTGAATCGGTGATCGTGGATCGTGGATTGTGAATCGGTGATCGTGGATCGTGGATTGTGAATCGGTGATCGTGGATCGTGAATCGTGGATCGGTGATCATGGATCGGTGATTGGTAACCATGGATCGGTGATCATGGATCGGTGATTGGTAACCGTGGATCGGTGATTGTGGATCGGGGATCCGTCATCCGTCATCCGTCATCCGTCATCCGTCATTGGTGACCGTGGATTCTGGATCGGGGATTCGTGATTCGGGTTCCGTGATCCGTGAATCGTGATTCGGGTTCCGTGATCCGTCATTGGCAATCCGTGATCTGTGATTGCTGACCATGGATTGGTCACTGTGCATTGTGGATTCTGGATCGGGGATCGGGGATCGAGGATTTGGGATCGGGGATCGGGGGTCGAGGATCGAGGATCGGGGATCGGGGATTGGGGATCATGGATCCGGGTTCCGTCATTCGTGATCGTGGATCCGGGTTCGGGGTTCGGGGTTCCGTCATTCGTGATCGTGGATTCTCGATTCCTGACTGTGCATCCGTCATTCGTGATCGTGGATTCTCGATTCCTGACTGTGCATCCGTGATTCGTGATCGTGGATCCGGGTTCGGGGTTCGGGGTTCCATGATTCGTGATCGTGGATTCTCGATTCCTGACTGTGCATCCGTCATTCGTGATCGCCAATCTATCGGCTTTTCCCTTCCCGCAAGTCACGTTACTGCAAATTCACATCCTTCCTCAAGCACCTCCGACTATTGAATATTTGAAACTCGAAAAAACTCAGAAATTGCGGTCACAAAAATGTCATGTTAAAACCGCATCGTGTTGACGTGACACATTGCATCGATATTTTCCCAATATGTTAGATCAGCGTATCTGACACCTCAGCTGACAAATCAATTTCGACATCTTACGTCAGTGTCACCCATACATTGTCCGATAAATGTTTTTCGACATCTTACGTCAGCATCACTGACACATACACCCTGTCCACTGTGAACACATGTCTCGGAGTCTTTGGCAGGTGGAAACCACTAACTCAGCAACCACTGCACCAATTCAGCTCAAAAAACTACCGTTCGAATCACCTTTCCGAGCTCTATCAAGCTGTGACACTGTAACAGCAGTAACAGCAGTAAAATAAAGTCACAAAGTCACTGCCACTCAACTCTGGGCTCAGTGATTGGCACCAAGTTTGAAAACTCTGCCAGCTCTCATCTTGGCCGTATATGGCCTCATCTCATGTATATAACTCATCTCCTGGCCTCAGTTTATTCGCCTGGGTTCAGTGTGTCCCAAGTTAAATCCCTGAGTGGCTAGGCAACCTGGCCTCAGTTTATTCACCTGGGTTCAGTGTGTCCTGAGTTAAATCCCTGAATTACTCAGTTTTTTTGGTCCTGCATTTTGTGTGTGCGTGTGTGTGTGTGTGTTTGTGTGCGTGTGTGTACTGGCCTATCTCCTCCCCTTTTTCTCACCATCACTCCTGCCTTCCACTATCCTCTCTACATCTCTGCCTTCCACTATCCTCTCGACATCTTATACCTTGGCACCCTTCCTTCACTTATCCTCTACCTTATCCACTGTCCTTGGCCCATCTTCATGTTAGTCTCTCTTCACTTGTACTATAGTTTGCATATCCAGTGGTCACAGTCCCCCATCACTTTATAGTCTACACTTCACTGACCCTCCTCCTCTCCTCTCCTCTCCTCTCCTCTCCTCTCCTCTCCTCTCCTCTCCTCTCCTCTCCTCTTCTCTCCTCTCCTCTCCTCTCCTCTTCTCTCCTCTCCTCTTCTCTTCTCTTCTATCCTATGCTCCCTCTAGCCCATGTCATCTACAGAGCCTACAATCATCCACTCTGCAGAGATGAACTCTGCACCCCACAATGTCAACACCTACAACATATCCCTCTTCCCTCAACACCTCCTCAACCTCTACCATCCAGTGTTGACCCTGCAACTTGTCAGCCACACACCCACCCCAATCATCAAGGACAACCCCTACTTCAAGGACTCCATCTACTTTGCCCAGGCTGCAGGCCTCTTCAAGTTCAATCCCTCCCTCAAGCAACCCCTCCTCAAGATATTCATGAGGGCCAGGGGGAAGGTTCAAGGCTTGATGACAAGGTGTCTCTGCATCAAAGGCAAGCAGACCATTGCCATCAGTCAGCTGGTGGACTACCTTGTCCAGATACACTGCAGCACCACCTGCTCACCCTCAAGGCCAACATCAGAAACCTCAACCACCCACTTGCCCACCTCAATACCTTCAACCTCGGCTACATGGAGGACAACCCACACATCACCCTCATCCAGCCTCTGCACTACAACAACCCCAAGATGACACTCTACCCCATGCTCCTTCCCATTGCCATGGGCTACAGCTCAGTGCACATGAACATCACCCTCAGTCAAGACAAGACCTACCAGGTCAAGGAGCAGAGATGGTCAGCACCTTTAAAGGCAAGAACACTGCCAGGCTGTGTGGCAACAAGAAGCAGGTCATCCTTGATCTCTTCAATGCCCTGGGTTGGAACACTGGACACCTCAAGACCACAGCCTTCAACTCTGCCAATGCTTCGTGGCTGGTCCTGCCCCAGGACTTCCAGCCAGCAGACATTGAGTTGACTCGGTCCCCCTCACCAGCCTGCCACTCCACCTACCTGGGTGGAGCCAGTGGACCATACCAGGGGCTCATCCACCTGGGTGGCAACCACTATGAGATCCTGAGCCTGTGATGTGACTGACCTGACTGTATGTACATAGGACTCCACAGAAAACCCCCAAAAAACACCCTTGTAAATAGCCAACATACTCTGCCTGTGATGACTGTGACATGTGTCAGAGTAGGGTTAGGGATGACCAACATGGGTCACCATATCTCAATGACCAGACTTGGCAGCTGTCTGAAACTCGGAGTCGATGATCTCCTAGCATCTGTCTACAATGTTCATTAAGGCAGCATAGAGATCTGAGGTGGTCCATATCCCACCCCTCCAAACGTAAACTTCACTGTAGCTCCACCACCGCTTTGGCCAATGTCATGGCAGTCTAGGATGCTTGTATTGGTGTATAGAGCAACAACTTTCATTATGGGTGCATGTTGAAAATCTCAAATTTTCACCAACCCAACTTGGTCCGGGCCAAACTTCACTGAGCCGTATTGGAAAATTTTATTACTCAACTTGCATAGGGTTGGATAATGAAACATGCATATTTTGGGTAGTTCTACAACTTTGATTAAGCAACCCTACTCAATTTAAAAAGGGGACCCCCTTGTAACCCTAGGAGAGATAAGGTTCCTTGATGGATACTTGAACAACTGCTGTTTGATGAGGGGATGAGCTGGACCTCATCCACTCTAGACTATACTTTCTTATATTGACGTTTTGTCAGCTTTGATAGCTTCAGTAGTACTCAGTTGCAATTGCAGAGCATTGCAACACATCGATACCGCCTGTGAAAACATACAACAGCCTGTATCTTGTCAGAACTGCCACTGGCACTGTAGAACCTCAACTACAGATGGAACCTACACCGTGGTGCTGGAACCTCAACCAGCATCATTATACACTCGGCGTCGGACAGCAGCAAGACCACTTCTGCTCAACGACAATGACACAGTCTCTCAACCACCACAGCCTTGACATTGACGGAGACCTCATACTTCAACTGACTGTGCCAAGCTACCGCTGTACAAAGTGGTCACAGTGGTCAGTCTGCCATGTATACTCAAGCAGCTGAGTTCGAGTGAAGCGTTAGAGTCTCATTTGAGGTCAGCCCAGTTTGAATAAAGCCAGTCACACTCACTCAATTTCGTCAAGTGGATTACCAACTGCATTGCCTGCATTGCAGTCGCCGACTTTGAGCAAACTCAGTCAACTCATTCAAACTCACCCAGCTCGAGTGACGACTTAGAGACTCATTGGAACTCAAGGACCTTGGCAAGGCACACAACCGCTGACAGTAGGTACAACATAGGTGAGTTAAGTGGCTCAAGTACAATACTGCATTGCCATTGGCTAACTAAGTAATACATGCAACGAGGGTTCAGAAGGAAGAATTGTTGTGGGAGAAACTCCAATAAGGCGTTGGCGCATCCGGTCTGCCCACAACGTGGACCCTGGGGTTGCAGACGTGCCATAGGAGGAACCAGCCGAGAGTGCAACACTATGGCAGCGCCAATAGGGCCTGACAGTACGCCCACATTACTCGAGCTCACCTGAGTTCAAATGAGGCCCCAATGCCTTACTCGAGCTCGCACTCCTCGACCAAACTCAGCTCCTCAGCTGTGTTTGTTGGATTACCCATTCTTCTCCCATCAACGTCCATTTCGCTGTTGTGTACCCATTACATATCCTCCCATCACACCTCTCAGTGCAACAGCTCAGCTACCGAATACCGATGTCCCCTGTCTATTCCGAGGAAATGCCCTTATGACTGCAGAAGACACGGTCGAGGACCTTTCTCGCTAAGCTCCAATGCGTCGAGCTAGTCAGTCACCTCGCTCTCCGAAACGCCAAAGGATTGCATCTTCGAGTCCAACGAGGATCGACAACATCGGGAACGGGCGCGCTGCACTGACCATACAGACGCACTCGAGACGTCTTCCGGTATCGGCACCTTCGACTGCAAATGCTCCTATTCTAGCTGCAAGGCCGTCGCATCCTCCTACAAGCCCAAGCACACATCTACCACCAGCAAAACACGATACACCTGCTGCTCAGAAACGCAGGTTCACACGCAGTCGCTCTGGATGCAGCACCTGCCGCTCACGCAAAGTCAAGTGCGACGACGAGAGGCCTCACTGTCGCCGCTATATCGAAGATGGGCGAACCTGTCAAGCCTATCATCAACAGCAGCCACAGCAGCAGAAGCAGCAGCTGCCATCGTCGTCCTCGCAGACACAAGCACAGCACCGTCCCGCCTCATGGTCAAACGAGCAATTGCTTGCTCATAGCCACCGGTCGAATCCATCGCGACCCGGTCAGGAGCATCGACCTCAATCGCTTCATGCTTCCAGTACAGCTGCTAGCGATGCGTTCGCCGACTACCCTGCCACTTCACCTCAACATCTCGACGATTGGATCGACTTGCTTTGCGCTTCCATCGGCAACCATATTTCCCAACCTAGCGCTGCAGCCGCTGTTGCAAGAGATCAAGCTATGATTGCGAACAATGGCCCCCTGGACGATAAACAGGCTCAACAGCGCAATCATACCTTGATCTCTTCCAACACGTCTATCGCTGGGAAGAAGTTGACGCCAAGAGCCAAGACCCAGTCGAGTGCTTGACCCAATGTGTTGTTGGATCGCCGCTCGACTTGCTCGAAGCCGTCGAGAGGACATCCCGCTTCAGCCTTGATCCTGAAATCTTGGCTTATCAGCCTATGGCTGCCACCTCGCCGCCGCTTGTGATGCCTTCAGGCACGCTATCCTACGCATTGGAAGGTCATATTTCCCTGGAGTTGCAGCAACAAATTGACGCCGTGGAGACGCAGATACGACTAGCACCACCTCTGCCACTTGCTCAAGACGACAGCATTGCCGCAGAGCTGCGGTACCTCATCTTCGAGTGCCTTCAGTCCGCCTCGCTCGTCTACTTCTCGAAAGTGTTGCTCAAATCGACGGACGCAGTCTGGTTCGAAATCGACAAGGTCACTCGCTTTCTCGAGCGCAAGCAGCAACGTACAGGTGGCAACCACGCAAGCGCAGACCCCAGTCAAGTCGATTCGAGTCACAACGTGCGTGGTGCTCATTCCGCCTCTAATACGAGCTCGTCTGGCTCCGTGCATCCAGATGTGCAGCTGGCACAGCCAATGCAATCTAAAGCCCACTGGTGGATTCGAGCACCTGACCGAGCCCTTATCTGGGCCTACTTTCAGTGTGCCTCCGAGATCTTCGGTGCGCTGGATCCTGCCGCTGAAGTCAGAATAGGCAGCATAGAACATGGACAGCAGCATTAGGTTGCGAAAGGTGACCCAATCAAGCTGGCACTCGGCTCACAGCTGACCCTTGGTTCCGAAGCCTACGCTGGCTTTGCTCATTCACGATCCGAGCGTCGGCAACAATGTCGAAGATCGCTGCTGCTTTGGGAGAGATTTGACGAGGTCCAATGCGTCTTTCTCTCTCGTCATCTGCTCAAGGCTATTTGGGACCGACGCGTCCTGTACGAGCAGCAGTCTTACAACTACAGCATGGAAGGCAGAGTAGGCTCGACACCTACCATGGCGACTACCGTTTCGATGGTTGGCAGTCAGGAAAGCTACGACCAAGCCGCCGAAATCCGCGACATCTGTCAGCAGCGGCGCTGGAGGCAACCGCTCCTCTTTTAATAGACTTCGGGCCGGAACGTCCCTCATCTTTCCTACTACATAGACGAATTGCGTAGCAGTGCACTCAACACAAATAGCTTCATATTGCGATCGATGTAAAGAAGGTCCTCAGCCTGACTATGCACAGCAAGCGCAAAGTTTGCAGCAGAGCAACTGAAGACGGCAGGAGCATCTAGTATCACAGTAGAACGAGATCGAATCATGGATTCAAGGCTGAACTGGCCATGAGGGAGATTGCGAGCTTTTACTTTACTAATCTTCTTCGACTAGATTGCCAACTCTGCTGAAGCTAATCTCCTCGTTGCCGGCGGCAAAGTCGGCGGCGTGAGCCTCGAGCAAGGCACGATTGACAATCAGATCAAAAGAATTCTTGGTCATGGGAAAGACAGCAACGGCCTTCATTATCCCTTCTTTGCCGTGCTGTTCCCGCTTCCAAAGCGCGAGGAAGGGCCTCGACAGTGAACCCACAGGCTTAATCGCACGATGGAATGTCATGTAGTACGTTTCCCCGCCAAGACGGACTGCACGAATCATGGAGCGCCGCTTGAAGGAATACGCCATTGCTGAAGCGAAGGTCTCCTTCTCGTTTTCCGCGATCACCACTTCCGGTTTCAAAATGAACCTGGTGCGATCGCCTAAAGTCTCTTGGATAAAACCCACAAAGTCCGGGAGGAGGCTGGGATCGGGTTCATAGACGATTCTGGAGAAGGAAACTTTCGGAGGGCTGCTTTGTGCTTCTTTGCCAGCTGGGTTCAGCCAAGGCATTCGATCCTGATGGAAGGCAAAGCTCTCGGCATCGCTTGACTGGATCAAGATGATGCCAGAGTCTGTTGGGGTGCTTCCGATCGTGTTGATGACGTATGCCTTTTTTCGTAGCCACTGTAGTTTCGGACTCGAGGAACTTCCAAAACTTGCGTTTGAATGTATATGAGCCACGACACACCATGATGGCTCGTTCGCCGTCCGTCTTTACTTCCCAGACATACAGACACCTTGATTTGGCACGGTTCGTGACAGCCTCCCGATGTTTCCTCCAACGGTGACAAGGAATCGCCTATCCAACACGACCATTTCCTTGAACAGGTGACCAGTCTTGAAATAATAGTTCATACTCCTGACAAAGTCGTGAGCGCTATCACCTAGCAGAGGCCGAGGTCCTTGCGCGAGGCCAACTTTCACCATGCCCAATTGGAACTTGATCTGCGTGACCAGGACCGAAGCGAGCGGATCCTCTTGGTACATAAACGCAACAGGCTTGCCAGACACTGCGACTGGCTCAACATTAGACAGGCGATCGGCTGCAACCGGGACGATCTGCAAGGTCGTACGGCTCTGCGGAAGCCTCCTGGATCCTTGTCTAGGCTTGGGCAGCTTGTCAGAGTCTGTTGATGAATCTACAGGTTCAGATCCCTGATTGCTTGTTTCTTCTTCGTGCGGGCCCTTCCTGCCACGGAGCAAAGGAGGTGCTTCGTCAATGTTGCGGACACTGCTGGCTTCTGAAGCACTGCCAGCTTCCCATGGGCGGGCTTGGACAGGTGGAACGTCCAACACAGGAGCAAATTGAGATGCTCTCTGTTGCGCAGGAGCAATGTTCAAAGGTGGTGCACCCAACATGAACTGCCTGAGCAACTGACTACGCGAGTACGGAGCCCAGCCGCCCTGAGTGATCGAGGGGTGATAGTGTTCCAGTTGCTGTTGAAGAGCATTACCAGCGATGGAATGTTCTTGGGGAATGTCGACGAATCGAGCAAAGCTCAAAGTGTCCGAGACAGGGCTTGCCGAAGATGACGCTTGAGCGAACGGTGCTTGATGAGCGACAGGAAGTTGGCGCAAGTCGCGATTCGAAGGCGGAATGAGTCTGGCAGGGTTCGCAGCACCAGCATCAGCGTGAGCTGCCGGACGAAGATTGAAAAGATCGCTTAGGCATGCCTGAGACATGCTCTGATGACTATGTCATGCTCTGATGTCTATGAACTGCTCTAGTAGACTTGTTCAACATGCTCAGCCTGCTCTACCTTCAGCCTGCTCTACCTTTAGCCTGCTCTACCTTTAGCCTGCTCTACCTTCAGCCTGCTCTACCTTCAGCCTGCTCTACCTTCAGCCTGCCTGAGTCAAGGTCTCTCAGTACACTGCCCTGCCAGTTGCTCACAGTCCACATAGAATGATGCTTGTTCTGCTTCCAGTGTAAAGTATACTCCCATTTGTCCAAGGCAGCCAAGCCAAGTTGAGAAAGAATCAAAGTCGGGGAACCTCATGGCAAAGCTGTCAGCTATATAGAATGCTGAAAGCTGGTTTGTATACTCTGCTTTTTGCCCGAGGTTAGCCTACCAGTTGTGGAGAAAACTGCCTTTGAAATTTTTCAACACAGATGTTTTGAAAAAGTCAAGGTCCCAATATTGGCCAGGAGACCTCTATATATGTTGGTACAGCCTCAGCAGATGCTTTCATGGAAGTATCTTTTGTATGTGTGTAGTGTCAGCAGCCGCCATGTGCTAGAATAGCCAGCAGTGACAATCACTTGCCATTGCAGACACAGAGAAGTTTGCCAGAAGCAGTATATAGAGGCTTTGCTGACCTATATACATCACCCTTGTGCCCTTGAATGAGCTTCAGGAGCATGGTTTGAGACATGTTCAGGCCTGAGGATACTATCAGTGAGGTACAGGACCTGTCTGACTGGCTTAGATGGCAGTGAGTGTCAGCCAGGCATCTATATACATGCCTTGGCCTGTTCAATTCACATATGCTATCACCACTCCACACAGGGACCAGAGTGACTATCTTCAAGGGTTGGCAGGAGCATTCAGTGTTGGTGACTACAAGAGCACAACACTCAACTTCCATGAGGCTAGAGTCAGTCTTGAGTTGCCAGCAGGAGCCCTTGCCTTCTTTCCCTTGCATGTGGTGCATCACTATAACACACCTATTGCTGAGGGGGAGACACGGGGGTCATTGACAATGTTCATGTCATCAGACATGCCTCTAATTGCTGTTTTATGGAGGTACTGACATACCCTTGATACTATACTGTCACTTGGTGCACTGCCATCTGTTTGAGGTTGATGGCAAGGCAGGGCCAGAAGGCTAGATCACACTGACTTTGCACACACTTGGACTTTGTAACTGTACATCTGTTCATTGACTATGCTGGAGGAGAGCTGCTACCTTGGTTGCAGCAATAGCACTGACTGGTTTCTGATCATAGATACTCTGACAGAAGAAACCACTGAAAGCCCACCTTGCTATACCACCCTCCACAGCCAATGTTTGATGAAAGTAGGTACGTGAGTTGAGCAGCACCACTGTGAGAGGTTCAATGCAGACACTGACACCAAACTCTGGCAGCGCAAGGAGTGCAGCTTCACCAAAGTTGAAGAGCAATGATGGGATACAGTCTGTATCATCACAGTGAACTCCTCCCTCAGCAGGAAAGCTGGTGAAGAAAGCAACTGTGGTCCACCACGGGTGCAGCACTTGTACTCCATTGCCAAAGTATTCTGTCAGCCATGCTCTACCTGGTTCATGGCCACAAAGGTTGTTGTCAAAGCTTTCATCCACCTTTGATGCCAGTGTGTCCATCCAAGAAGTTCAAAGGCCTCATCCTTGTACTTGTGATATGTGGTCTCTGATGTCCATCCAAGCATGACTTCACCTCTGCCATGCCAGATTCCCAGGTGATGCTCAACTAAGTTTCTCTTGGTGACTGTCTCTGATGATTTCTTGCCCTTGCCCTTGCCCTTGCTAGTAGTTGTCTCTGCTGTGGGTGCAGGCATCTTTTTGGCTAGATACTTGTTGAAGAGCTCCTTTCCTTCCTTTGCGCTGACATTGGCTTGACGGTGTTGTTCCTTGCTGCTCAGAGCCAATCTTTGCATGATGACTTGTCCAGTACTGCTGTCCAGAAAAGCAGAGCCATGAAAAGCACTGACTTGCCAGACCCAGTAGCCATGACAATGATGAGTGGAGACTCTTTGCTGTAGATGGCATTCAGAGCATAGGCCTGCTCAAGTGTCTTGGTACGATAGCTGCTGGTGACCTTGAAGAGAGCTTGACTGATGGGAGGTGCTAGGACCACAGAGCGGCTGCTGGGATTGGTGATGTGGCTGGAGATAGCAGAGTTGGCAGCAGGTGCCAGCGGGGTCTGCTCATCAAGCTTCCTCCTGATGTGACACATGTCCTCCTCAAGACTGTCCAGCTTGTGCTTGATTGCTAGTGGTACACTGTCATCACATGATGCAAGCTTGGAGTGCACCAAGGTGTTGAACAGCTGCACTGCATCTTGGTAGCGTGAAGGTAGTCCCCAGAATGCATGCCAGGACCTAGAGACAGACAGCATAGCATCCATGCTCTCCTGTGTGAGCTGGTGCAGCATGCTAGCATCCAGGCCATAGTGCTGCTGAGCAGTGGCAGTAGAGTGACCAGCTTGCAAGTTGTGAGCTTGATCATTGTACTCCTCTGACTCTATGTCATGGAAGTGGTTCCTTTCCTCCACCTCCTCTACAATGCTGTGGAGAATCCCTGGGAGCCTAGTGCTCTGCTGTTGGTCAACCATGAGGGCAAGCCGTGGCAGACCAATGACATCAGCAAGACATTGCAGAGTCTTTGTCAGGAGTTTGCTGGACCCTTGGCATCATCCCTGCACATGCACAACTGGCGTCAGCTCTCTGTGAGCATTGACTGGAAGCTCATCCATCCTGGTCTGCTAGAGGACCAGCTGACCAACAGCATGTGGAAGTAAGCGTGGGATGAGCTTGGGAGGACCCTTGCCCTTGTTGCTGACAAGCACTGTAACAAAGTGGCTGTCAGCAAGGAAGAGGTTGTGCTGACTGACCAAATTGTTGGTGTGCTGCAGGCGGACAAGCTCTGTACCTCTTGCAGGCAGACCACTGGTGAGCTCGATGAGCACAGCAAGGAGCTTGCTGAACTCATTGTGCAGTGCAAAGTAGGAATTGGCAGCATCCCTGTCAAACTCCAGTTCTGCACCATATGGATCCAAGAGTGGTTGATGAGGAGGAGCATCACCTCTTGCTGCTTGATGGATGCAGAAGGTACCAATGTCAAGATCAGAAGCAGTGATAAAGTTGTACCCTGGCTGCCAGCTATGGAGGTTGTCCTTGTAGGTGCGCAGGGACTGCAGGTGACCACTTGAAGAGTGGCTGTTGTTGTGCAAGTAGCACTTGAGGTTGGTGACAACAGCCTTGTTGATGTCCTTGACTGGCTTGCCAACCACAGTACCGTGGTCAGGGTGGAGGAGGTGGTGGTGCATGACAGCACAGAAGGCAAACTCCAAGTTGACCAGGATGGAGGTAGCATCATTGACAGGCTTGGCAGTGCTGTCAGGTGAGAGGCAGAGATGGAGGTAGATGCACACCAGAGCAAGGTGCTCAAGCTGACCATACTCAACCGGCTCCTGGATGATGAGGAGGTAGCTGGCAGCTGAGAGACCAACCTCAGCTTCCTTGTCAAAGTGAGCATGTGTGAAGGCATCACAGTTGACCTCTGGATCAATAGCATGCTTGTAGATGCCCTGTAGGTGTGTGATGACCTTGAGAAAGTCATCACTGACACCCAGGTGTGCTTCCTGATCATCATTGCCATAGTATCCAAGACATTGACCATCCATGGTGACAAAGATCAGCATGGTGATGAGGAATGCCCAGCAGTCAGCACGCTTCTTGATGGTGGACTTGTCAAGAGAGTAAGGCTGACTGATGTCATCATTGAAGGTGTGAAAGGTCTGCTGGACCTGACAGCCAGCTTGGAGAAGAGCATTCATCCACTCAAGCATGCTTTGCTGAGCAGATTGGAGGACCCAGTGAAGGAAGTTGCCATGAAGACCAGGCCATTTACGGGGATTAGAGCCAAGTGAACCAATAGCAGCAACAGGCTTTCCAGCCCAGTATGCTTGCCAGCCCAGTATGCTTGTCAACCCAGCTGCTTAAGCCATGGACTGAGGTTGCCAGTGACAACATGTGGCTGGATACCGTCCATGTCAAGCTCTGCCTTGGCCATGAGCTTGGCATCCCTGGTGAAGAAGGCAGCAACACGCTGTTTGAGTGCAGCATCCCACCCTGCACCAATGTTGAGGTTGAAGGTGATGGGTGGAGGTAGCGTGTGTATGGACCATTAACATGGATAGGCTGAATAGACACATGCGGGTCCAGAGTGGCCTTGCCGCCATGCTGGGTGTGCTTGTGCTTGTGCTTGTGAGCTGATGTCTTGGACATCACAGCATACTCACACATGCTGCACCGGTAGCCTTTGTGGATGATGTCAAGCTCCTTGATGATGTTGACTGGCAGCAGGTTGGGGTTGATGTTGACCATGCTGGGATCATCAAGGTTGAGAGCTGCAAGCATCTCTGCCAGCATCTCCTTGCCAGTCTTGGTGAGTGGGTGATGATGAGACTTGAGGTGAACAATGACCTTGGCAAGGGTTGGGTTGAGGGGGAGACGGTGCATGCAGTCTGGGTGGGTGCAGAGGAGGAGAGCTGGATGCTGGAGGAGGCGGAGGCGGAGGTGGAAGCGGTTGAGCTGATTGGTAAGCTTTGGATCCACAGGAGCAGCAAGAGAGGCCTGGTTGGCAGCAGGGAGAGGCAATGTGCTGATGTTGAGGATGGCAAGCAACATACACAACAAAGATGGAGCATGTCAGTACAGGTTGACAATGAGGAAGAAGATGCTGTGCATTGACTACATACCCATCATCATCATTGCTGATGGTGTTGAATGGAGCAGGGTCATCAGCTACAGCAGCTGGAGGGGTGTTGATTGGAGAAGAGGCAGGAGCAGCATTGGTGCTGTGTGTGGTCCATTCTTTTGGAGTGGCAAGCAAGACCTGATTGGCATTGATGCTACCACTGTGACATGTAATGGCAACAGCGGTGCTTGCGCAAGGAAGACATTTCATCAATGATGGATCAACAAGGTCAGAAGAGTGTAGATGGATATATGTACGCAGAAATCTCTTCCAAATGTTGATGGTCTGCAGAGGCGGGAGAGGAGCAAGTGTCAATGCCAGCATCAATGGAGCCAAAGGATGATTGAGACATTGTTGGAGAAGCAGTGATATCAGAAGTGAGCAGAGTAGAATGTATACAGTGCAGAGATGATTGGAAATTGGGATGACTTACCGTAGATGGATGCTGAGTAGCACCAGCTTATATGCTGATGGCAAACAGATGAGCCATAGGCTGCGGACAAAGAGAAGCAAAAGTGTGCACACACAGACCATTGACAGTGAAGAGGAGCAATTTGATTGGATTGCTATGTGGTGATGATAGAGACAACAAAGACAAAGCAATGCAGTGAATGAAGAGGGACGATGGCAACAAAGGATATGTGATGCAAGGCATAGGTGGCAGTTGAGCGGCGGTGAGTTGCAGTGAGCAAGGGTGTCTTGCAGCTAGCGGTGGCTGAGAGCCAATGACAGCAGTTGGTGGTGTGCGGTGAGTGAGTGTGAACAAAGGTGTTGCAAGGAGAATGGCAGTGGGATGTGAACAGCATTGAGTTTGTAGCGTGTTGTGGTAAAGAAGAAAGGGAGCTGAGAAGCGTGTTGGCAACAAAGGAACAAAGACAAAAGGAAGGAGCTGCAAAGCACAAAGGCAAATGTGTAGAAAGGATTCAGCATGGCAAGGACAAAGGAATCCAAGCAGACAAAAGGCTGTGAGAGTGTGTGCGCAGTTGGCATTGTAAGTGTCTGAGGGGTACCACAGTGAAAGTCCCTTTCTCTCTGCCAAAGTTGATTTTCTCGTGCGGTACCCCTTCTGTGCAGTAAGGGAAGTTTTATTTCCAAGTGATGTGTCACCAAGTTGGAGGGGCACCACAGTGAATTTGACCTTTTCCCAGCCAAAGTTGATTTTTGGAGGCGGTACCCCTCTGCCAACACAGGGACTTTTTCAAGCCTGATTTTCAGTACACTTTTCTGCTTCAAGTGCAGAACATATTTCAAAGGACAATTGCTCTGATTGCTCACCAGGCTTGCACATCAGGTGTGCTTTGCTCAGTTGGTATGCTTGCCACCTGCAATTGTCTTCTCAATCCAGTATAATGTGTTTCTGCTGAAGGCGCAAGGGTTAGTTACTGTGAACAGTGTATGTTGACTGACTGGCGGCAGTGTGCATTGACTACAGTACACTCCCTGTGTGCGCTGCCTGCTGTGTGCGCTGACTACTGTGTGCACTGATGCCTGTGTGCTGAACAGGGCAGACGATGGGCAATGCACAGCCATACTGGCCAGGCAGGCACCAGGCACTGGATCAGTGTTGCTAGTGACGTGTCGAGTTTCTATAAATTTCCAGTGGTGGTGCGCTTCTGGCTGGTGCATTGCTGCCAGTGCACCACCCCTGCCAAGGAAAATTTGGATGCGCTGCTGTACTTGAGCAGTGTCTTTTGCGTGTGCGTTGGGGGTCAGTATATAACGCATCCACGTGGGATTTGGCAGAGTGCACCGGTGTGCTGCGCGCCAGCAACACACGCCGCCTAGGGCTAGGATCGATCCGCAACATGTGCTCGTTGCGAGCATTGAATGGTTTGATCTCCGGTTTGCAACGGCGACGCATTCAAGCACCGTCCGTCCGGTCTCGCTTACTTTCCAGCAATCGTGTTCCGAGTGTGCTCGTCAAAGCTGTCTCCGTCAGACAAACGGACTCCAGCCTCGACGAAGAGCATCTCCTTGTTCTGCGTGTTTCGGCCTTCGAAAGTGTTCACCAAATCTCTTTCCGTTTCACGACCAAGTCTCTCCGTCTGACCACGGAGTCAAACTTCGACGGGAAACACTGTTCAAAGTGACTCAGGCAGAAAAGAGTATGCAAGAAGACCTCAGACAAGTCAGACGAGTGTGTGTGTGTGTGTGTGTGTGTGTGTTTGGAGACCAAGTGAATTCCCGTTTCAAATCATAAAAAGTGTAGTGTTGGGTAGTTATACATGCGAGAAGGAAGCAACAGAAGGAAAAAGTGGCATGAAGAAGAAGAGAAGCAAGAAGCTTATGCGCAGATATCATTCTGATCGTGAACAACAAGTTATTTTTGGTGGTTGGCGAGGTGATCAAGCCTCGTCCTTGTAAGCCAGACCAGTAGTGTTGGCAACAACACCATCGACCTTGTCAGTGGAGCTAGCCTTCTCGTCATCGATGGAGGAAGCACCGTTGGCAGCGACGTGCTGGGTGTGGGAAGAGAACATGTCGACCTCGGTGGAGGCGAACTTGCGAGCCGAGACCTTCTGCTCGAAAAGGACGTCGAGAGCACCGTAAGATCGGTCCTTGGTCTCGGGAAGTCGGAAGAAGGTCCAGACGATGCAGATGAAGCCGGTAGCGGCCCAGAAGAAACCAGCCTTGGCACCCCAGTTCCACTCGGTAGAGTTAAGCATGCGGGGCGAAAGGATGTTGGCAATGATACCGCCGATGTTGTAGAAGTTACGCGCAAGGACGATGGTCTTGGCACGGAGACGAGTGGAGGAGATCTCAGCAACGAGACAATAGCAGACGGGACCTACAGTCAAGTCGTAGATGAAGGTAAAGATGAGAAGCATGGATCCAATAGCCCAGGAAACGCCAGTGTTGTCGGCCTTGAAAGCGAGACCGCCGATGGTGATCATGAGGAAGAAGAGAGCGATCTGACCGTAGAGGTAGAGAGGTCGTCGACCAATCTTGCGGAGAAGGAACCAAGAGCTGAGAGTACCGACGAGACCCATGGCGAACTGACCAATGGAAAGGTTGAAAGCCTGGTCAGTTGGGAGACCGGCCTTGGTGTAGAAGTACGAGGAGAGACCCATGAGAGGACCACCGCAGAAGACCTGGATAAGCCAGACAACGCAGGCAATTTCGGTACGGCGACGGTCGGTCCTCTTGAAGCAGTCAAAGTAAGAGCCACCCTCGGCAGCAGCCTTCTCGAGCTCGTTGGTGTGGATCATCATCTGAACAGTCTGGTCGGCCTCGTGGTCAGAGAACTCGGGGTCATTGGCGGCAAGGCGGCGAAGAGAGTGCTTGGCATCCTCGAGGCGGTTCTGGCGAACGAGCCACCAAGGGGACTCGGGAGCGAACCAGCATCCAATGAAGATGGGGACGGGCCAGACCCACTGGATAGCGTAAGGAATCTTGTAGGCCCAGTGGTCGGTGCGGTTGACGGTGGCACGAAGGATACCGGAGGCGATGAGCTGACCAACGACCCAGCATCCGTTGACCCAGGTGGTGAGGAAAGGACGGAGAGCAACGGGAGTAACTTCGGCGGCGTAGGAGGTGGTCAAGGTCTGGAAGACACCCCAGGGAAGACCCTGAAGGATCTGACCGATGAGGAGGACGGTCAAGTTGGGAGCAAAGAAGGGGATGAAAATGAAGCCAGTCATGGCGACAAGGGCGGCGAGGATAGTCTTGCGGTATCCGAAGCGCTCGGAAGCGATACCGGTGAGCTGGAGACCAATGATGGAACCGACCTGGGAACCGTTGGTGAGACCGGATTGCCAAGGAGCAGGGATCTCGCACTTGCCGGCAGCATTGCATTCACCGTACTTGCGAGCGAAAGCGGGCTGGGCAAAGAAGTTACCGAGGAGGAGGGTGTCGTAACCTTCCACGACAACGGCAAGGGAGAGAATGACGGAGAAAAAGATGGCGTTGGGGTAGGTCTTGATAGCCTTGCGCAAGCTCATCTTTTCCTGTGCATGAGTGGCCTCGGCGGCATCGTGGACGAGAGCATCGTAGTCCTCAACCTGGGAAGCGATGGCGGCGGCAGCCTTGGAGCCGATACGGGCGACATCTTGGCCCTCGTGGTAGACCATGGTGGCTATGAACCTCTGCAGGAGGGGGGTTGGTGATGGAGAGAAAGAGGTAGGTAGTTATCGAGGTGGAAAGGAGGGGTAGGTGTGGAGAAGTGAGGCAAGGTTGGATGACGAGGGAATGAGTGGGGAAATGAGCTCAGAGATGGACTGGTAATATACACATTGGCGTTGGTGATATGATGGAGTAGGTGTAGCTGTGACTACAGCGCGTGGGTATGGCGTGTGAAGTTTGATGTGTGAAGTGTGTGTATGTGTGTGCCTGAGCTAGAGCTTGATTGAGTGTAACGTGGGAAGAGTGAATGTCGTGCAGCGGAAAAGCCGTCAAAGAGGATTTGACCGAGCTAGTGGCGAATGCGGAGAAGCAAGCAAAAGCTGAGGGGAGAGGGAGACACAGCGAAAGCGAGTGATGGTTGTCGGAAGAGCCGTCGCTGGCAGTAGAGCTGTACGGAGAGAATGGTAGAGAGGCAAAAAGGAGTGCGTTCGGAGCAACAGCGAGAGAGAAGGAGATGACCGTCGGATGGAAGCGATGCTTCACTTGCTTGCTGGAGAGAACGACTGAGCGGAGTTGTGTATAGCAGAGACGAGGAGAAGAATCGCGGGGTAGTGGGGATGGCTGCCTGTCTGTATGGAGAGAGACGGAA
The DNA here is from genome assembly GCA_022963135.1 of Ustilago loliicola. Classification (NCBI taxonomy): domain Eukaryota; kingdom Fungi; phylum Basidiomycota; class Ustilaginomycetes; order Ustilaginales; family Ustilaginaceae; genus Ustilago; species Ustilago loliicola. The sequence goes on along the minus strand of JALCUU010000026.1, from coordinate 750,666 downwards.
GTCGGATTGAGCAACGACTTCCCTAGTGAGAGCGGAGTAGAGGCAAGGTAAAGGTCTGGTCTCGGTCATACGAGTAAGGGCTCTCGATACAGAGAGAGGAGAGGAAGGCAGAAAGGAGGATACGTAAGCCAAGCGAAGTCTATTGTTCAAGGCAACATTTGGCCGTAGACGACGGCATCATGGCATGGCTTCGTAGGCAATTGCGGGGCAGAGAGAGTGCAGTTACGGTGGGGAGAGTGTGAAGAGGGGAAAGAAAGCAGGAGAGGGACAGAGAGAGGTGAGATCGTCCGAGACTGCTCCTTGTTCAAAAGTTGACCGTCGGATTGCAGTCCGGAGGGAGCTCGGTCCAAGTTGCAATTCGAGCCCCGTCTCTCTGACTCTCCAACCAAAGAGCGAGACAACCAGTTGCATCGACTCGCCTCCTCTACTCGATGTTGCAACACCCTTCCCTGTCCCCGCAACTACACACCAGACCATGAGAGTATAGGCATGTGATGGAAGAGGGTCTGCGGCCGACTCGGGTCACAGTCGCAACAAGGAGAAAGCATGTGGAGAGAGAGGTGCATGATCGCAGTCGTGTCCAGACGTTTGGCTGGTCGAACTCGCTTCTCCTATTGTCAGCCAACAAAGAGTCTCTCCGAAAGCTTGACAACGGCCGAGTCTGCGTGAGCCTTTCCACCATCTCTCTGCTTGGATGAGCAGTATAGCAGAACGGCAGAATGAGCTATATGCTCTTGCTGTGTGTGTGTGTGTGTGTGTGTGTGTGTGTGTGTGTGCGTGTGTGGGGATGCTTTTTGCATTAGACTGGTTTCATGCATCTCCTCTCAAAGCCAAACTGGAACTCGATCTAGACTGCAGTCCGTGTCTCATCACATACCAGTTGAGCGGAAGAGCAGAGAAGACAGAAAGGTTCGAATTCAAATTGTGGATTTGTATGTGTGGAAATTCGGGAACTTCTTTTCATGTGGGACCGCATTCCCTTGACTGATCAAGGGCACAGCACTCTCTCTCCTTCCCCAGACAATTCAAATGCCACATGGGAATCGCTTGCCCGTGCTGTGGATAGGGCTGCAGACCGTCGCTTAGCTGATTGCAGACAGTTGGCGTCCCTGTCTATTTAAAGTTCAAATCGGCACGCTCTCACTCTGGCTATAACGAAGGCGCTAGCAACATGAGAACCTTTGCTCGCCCTTGTCCAATGTCATGACATAACCTTGATGGACAGCAGCAACTTGGGTCAAATGGACAACACATCTCATTGCTAGAACTCAAAGCAAAGAGATTTGATGAGCTGACAGTGCGTCGACGAGTTGACCGATGTTCGAGAGCTTGCAAGCCAGCGCGAGGCGGCGTTTCGTCAAAAAATGGCGGCGCCCGTCAACGCTGCCGTGAGGATACAGCTTCAAACCTAAATCCTCGTTTTGCCTGAACGGAAGGGGTCACACAGTCGACTTGGCCTGCTCGCTTGCAACATTTGTATTCTCGCAGTTCAGCCGTGAATACAATACAGAGAATGGGACGATGCTTGTAACTCCGGCTACAGTAGCTTCCCGATGCATCGACTCACCTTCTGCCGTTGTTCTCCATCATCGAATCCCAATTGCCGGAGTTGAGAGGAGCGCGCGAGGGAGAGAGACAAAGAGTACGGCAGGCAATTCAACACTAGCGAGGTCAGCTGAGCAGCGCCAACTGTCAACGGCTTTTCCGTTCATCTGACACAAGATGTGGAACAGCCGATGATCGAAACAAGTGACTACAACGCTGCTTCGAATTGTGCTAATCTTACTTCAGATGACGACGATTTTTCCATTGTTCCCCGCAAGCACCAGACAAGCATCATCGTGAGACAGTCGATATACATGCAAAGCGATCTCGAGGACAACTATGATTACGATGACACCTGCTCGACCATCTCAGCTCTTGGCTTCAATAAAGCGGAGTCCCTGTCGATTCAGGCCCATTATCCCAGTGGCTTGTGGCCATAGATCGCGGCGGCAAATGGCCATACAATTCCAGCGGTAAACAGCGGAGCGGAGTTCCAGACTTGCTGGTCTCGCAGTGCTTCCATCGCTCGCTATTCTCACCCCCATCCAGCCGCGGCCAAATTCCTAAGCGAACTTCGTTTACCCGCAATCAGATGGCCTTCTCCAGCTCCCGTGTGCGCAGAGGCGGGGTTGCTATCATGCCGTTTTGCCAACACCTTGCCTCCAACCCCGCATGACGTTCATGCGGCTGTGAGGCTTTCTCGAGTCTCGCCGGCATGCACTGAGCACACGAGTATATGCATAAGGCTTGCTTGAAGCAAGCATCACGAGATGCGCCGCGTCAATCTCGGAAGGCGGGCAACCGGGACTACGACTACTGATGATCTGTTCAAACTCCAGTTCTTTCAGCCGCAACTCGCAGAACGCGGAGGTGGAGGCGGGGCGGCGTGTCTTCGGTCAGCCTGTCTTGCTACACCACAGGACCCTGGGGTGACCTCGACCACTCGTCCATCAATCGCGTGGCCATCGTCGACCATGCTTTCTAGAGTATGCGTAGAAGACGGCAAAGTAAGGTCCAGCGGCCATACTTCGGTCTTGCTTTACAACGATGACCACAGCAGAGGATGCTCAAGGGAGGCGGCATGTTCCCAAGCAAGCTATGCATCGGCCAACCTTGAACAGTTAGCTCACGGAAGATCTTCGGCGAGATTCAAAAAAGGAGCGGCGAGCGAAACTTTTCTTCGATGTAACATTTTCGTCGATATTTCATTGCAACACTAACACCATCTGATGATTAGCATGATCCTGATCTCGAACATCAGACGCTCTGTCCCACACGAGCCCTACTCGAGCTTGCTTTGACCGGCCATGTATTCTCTGGTGTTTGCACACTCATTCAGGCCAGATGCAGTCCTTGCAGCCCCTTGATGATCACAGCCAAGCGGGGTGATGCGGTCATGGCCCAATCTCGGTGCAACCTTGCTCCTCCTCCTTGTTGGAGCAATTGGCTGCGTTCTGCAACCACTTTGCCGCTCTCGTCCGGATCCTGTTCCCTGCCAATGGGCGCTGTTTTGACTCACAATCGGACTGTCCTCGGAGCTCTGTCGGCATATTACATTGCTGGCCCTGCGATGGCTCCTTCCCCATCTCCACCATCGAAGGAGCCCGCAATGACCAAGCTCGGTCTCGCGAGCAACCAAATCCAGCCAGCATTATGGAAGCCAACATGTGACCTTGGTGATTATGAGGCCCTTTGGAGCAAGCCATCTGGGGTCCCCAGCCACGAGATCCTCCGTCAAGCGCTTGCCCATGTCCAATCAATCTCGCCGTCAGCCGACCCCATGCTATCAGACAAACACTTCTTGCGCTGCTGAGATTGCAACCGTGTCTTTGATGATGCTTGGACGCCGTACGAGCATGGTGCTAGAGGCTCAACATACGGGACGCGGAGTCGATGGGCTCTCATCGAGCAAAGATGCACGATGTGGCCTCGGTGGAAAGTCGGCCACTTTTGACAGGTGTGTGAAAAGTGAGGTGCGCATCACTGGTGCTGCTTCCCCACATGAGCCAAGTGACTTCGCCTTGTGCTGTACCTGTTGTTGCACGAGCGGTAGTCTCGGCTATGCACCTTGCTGTTTCGTGTTGGACAACGTCAGGGTCTTGAGTCGCTCTCTGTGAAGCTGTTGGCTGCTGCGCGCTTCGATGGCTCTTTGAATAAAAGAACACCGAACTGCCGAATGCACACCCACACACAGACACCGACGCTTGCGGATAGTTAGTTGCGTCCCCACATTTGCTCCGTACCGGCCAAAAGAGCGGATTGCTTGCTGCGCTTGGGTCCAGCTGTCACAATCTCGTTTTGAGTTTGGAGGAAAGCGTTGCGCAAGCCTGTTTGAGTCTCGCCGAAACTTTCTTCGCCCCTTGGTACATCTCACTGACGCTTCCACGCTAGATTCCTTCCCAACGGCGTAACGGCGACCTTGACCTTTTTTGTGTCTGTCTCTGCTGCGCGACTTTCCTCCACCCAAGTTGCCTACCCCACTTGCCACACAACAAGGTCGCCGCACAGTCCCTCCGCCTGTAACTCTTTCGTTGGTGGATCTCGCTCAGCCTCAACGCTGCCGTCGACGACCCCGACCCTTCTTAAGCAAAGACATATTCCAACCTTGCCTCAGACCCTCACCTCCACCTGTCTCTGTACTCGTCACTCTTCCCGTTCCACATTTACAGACGTTGCACAGCATATTCTTCTTCCTCACCCCTTTGCCGCAAACAGCGTCCTTTCTCAGAACACTAGAACACTAGAACACCGTCCAAAATGCCTTCCAACGACTCTTTGGTCGGCTCCAACAAGCGTACCTTCTGGTTCCGCGATGCCATCATCTACCAGGTCTGGCCCGCTTCCTTCCGTGACAGCAACGATGACGGCATGGGCGACATTCAAGGGATCATTGCCAGCCTCGACTACATCAAGTCGCTCGGCACCAACACCATCTGGCTCTCTCCCATGTACGACTCTCCTCAAGTCGACATGGGTTACGACATTTCCGACTATGAGTCCGTCTACCCTCCTTACGGCACTGTCGCCGACATGGACGAGCTCATCAAGCAGTGCCACAACCGCGGCATCAAGCTGATCCTCGACCTCGTTATCAACCACACCTCTGACCAGCACGCTTGGTTCAAGGAGTCGCGCAAGTCCAAGGACAACCCCAAGCGTGACTGGTACATCTGGCGCCCTGCCAAGTACGACGCCGATGGCAACCGCAAGCCTCCCAACAACTGGAGATCCAACTTCAACCAGCCTGCCTGGACGTGGGACGAGGAGACCCAGGAATACTACCTCCATCTCTTCTGCCCTGAGCAGCCCGACGTCAACTGGACCAACGAGGAGTGCCGCAAGGCCATCTACAAGAGCGCTATGGAGTTCTGGCTCGAGAAGGGTGTCAACGGTTTCCGTGTCGACACGGTCAACATGTACTCCAAGCCTATGGACTTCCCCGATGCTCCCGTTGTCGACCCTGGTGCTGAGACCCAGCCTGCCGGTATGCTCTACTGTAACGGTCCCTTCATGCACACCTACCTCAAGGAGATGGGCGCCATCTTGGAAAAGTACGATGCAATGACCGTTGGTGAGCTTCCCAACACACCCAAGACTGCCAATGTGGTGCGCTACGTTTCGGCTGCCGAGAACGAGTTGAGCGAGGTGTTCCAGTTTGACATTGTCGATCTTGGCCGCAACCACGTCGACTTTATGGTATTGGACGGATTCAAGTTGCCCGAGATGAAGAGGGTTGTGAACAAGTGGCAGCGATTCATCGAGGGCAACGATGCTTGGACCACCGTCTTCGTCGAGAACCACGATGTGGCTCGTTCGATCAACCGCTATGCATCGGCCAAGCCCGAACACATTACCGATTCTGGCAAGTTGCTCGCTCTCATGAACATGACCCTGACCGGAACTGTCTACGTTTACCAGGGTGAAGAGATCGGCATGACCAACGTCCCTTCCACCTGGGGTGCCGAGGAGTACTTGGACGTCAACAGCATCAACTACTTTGCTGCGGTCAAGAAGCGTACCAATAACGACCCTGCTGCCTTGGCACAAGCCGTTCAGAATGTGAACAAGCTTGGACGTGACAATGCCCGTACACCGGTGCAGTGGTCTTCTGCCCCCAACGGAGGCTTCTCGAAGACTCCCAACACCAAGCCATGGATGCGAACCAACGACAACTACAAGACCATCAACGTTGAGGCTCAGGAGTCGGACCCCAACTCGGTTCTCAACTTTTACCGCAAAGTGATCGGCGTGCGCAAACAGCGTGCATCCTTGCTTGGTCGAGGAGAGTTCAGGTTGTTGGAAGAAGACGATGAGCAGCTGTTCAAGTATTTCAAGATCAGCGAGAGCGGAGAAAAGGCTTTCGTCGTGTTGAACTTTACGGACAAGGAGCAGAAGTACGACTTGCCGAAGGAGTTGGGTGACAAGGCCGAGTTGGTGCTCGACACACGAGAGGATGGCGAGAACGGCACTCTCAAGGCTTATCAGGGTAGGCTTTACGTTGCTGCCAACTAGAGACAGCAGCACGATCACTCATGATGATACTCTGTTTCGGGTCTTTACATGGTTCATGCTCTGTTTTCGACATGTGGTTGCAATTGTAATGTTTTGTTCAAGTGTCCTTGCTCCATGACGATGCCTGCGATGAATCTAAAAGTGATCGGCTAGACTAGCTCCATATACCTCTCCATCTCCCAATTCGTCACTGTCTGGTTAAACAACTGAACCTCGTGCATTCTTGTGCCTCCGAAGTGGTCCACCACGGTATCACCCAGTACCTTTCTCGCCAAGCTTTCTTTCGCCATGAACTTTTGCGTCGCGGCTTCCAACGACGTTGGCAAGTAGACGAGATTTTGCTCCTTGAGATCTCGAGTGGTATCCATGGGCGGGAAAGGCAGCTCGAGCTTCTGTTGAATGCCGTACAGTCCTAGCGCAAATACGGCTGCGAAAGCATATTGTGCATTCAAGTCTGCTCCTGGAACTCTGACCTCGAACCGTGTTCCATAATCCGGCACATCTGGAGGACCCAAAATCCTAACCGAAGCCAACCTGGAATCGTAGCCATAAGAACAGATATTAGGCGCCCAGTACGCTTCACCCGTAGTCAACCTCTTGTACGAATTGATGGTAGGACACAACAACGGCATGATATCCGGCAAACCCATCATCACTCCAGCCAAAAACCACTCTCCAACCTGACTAAGGTATTTCACATCCTCGTACTTGGCCTCTTTCCTTCCTCCTGCTGCAATCTCTTCTTTGCTTAGCGCAAAGACATTCTTCCCTGTCTTGGGGTCGCGTAGAGACACATGAATGTGCCCGGAACATCCAGCGAGGTTGGCATGCGGTTTAGCCATGAATGTCGGCACGATCCCATGCTTAATCCCAACGCTCTTGGCGAGGAGCTTGTAGAGAACCGCCATATCCGCCATCCGCGTTACTTCTGTGTACGCCAGTGCGGTCTCGTACACTCCTGGACCAGTCTCTGTATGGTGTCCCTCCACATCGATTCCGAAAGCCTCTGCTGCGTCGAAGAGCTCGAGGAAGTAATCCTTGTTGAAAGTTGTGCGGAGCATCGAATACCCATGATTTCCCGGTGTCAACGTGGTGAGATTGACAAACCCCTTCTGAGCCAAACTCTGCGCTGTCTCTTTAAACTGGAAATACTCGAATTCAGCACCTGCCATACAACTCCATCCCTGTTCCTCCTGCACCTTGCTCGTCACCGATCTGAGCAGGTTCCTCGGACAAACGGCCAATGGCGTCCCATCGGCATTGAAGAATCGAATGAGGAAAAACGGCATGTTATCCTCCCAAGGAATGCGTCGGTAGGTATCCAAATCGATCTTGGCGGAAAGATCTCGATACCCGTTGGCTTTGTTTGAGACCAAGAGTTCGGTGGGGTAAACAAGATCGTGCATATCCCAACCAAAGATGACGGAACAGAAACCAAAGTCAGAGGTTGGTTTGGCTGCGGAGAGGAATTTGGCTTTCGAGACGTATTTGCCGCGGACTATTCCGTCGACGTCCAGACCTGCGAGCACAGTGGAGGAAGAGATACAAGGGAGAAGAGAAGTGAGTGGGTGGACCTTGCGATTGGGCAGAGAGGGGAGGGGGACTTACCTGCGAGCTTGACCTTGTTGTCATCTTTGAGGAGTTGTTCGAGCTCTTGGTATTTGATTGTTTTCGACATTGTGGCGCTGTTCTTCGCGCCAAGTACGGAAGAGACGGCGGATGATGGTGGTAGTCGCAAAGATGAAGATGAAGAAAGCGGGAATGAGTGTATATAGTGAATGAGAAAGGGAAGCTCTGAATCGGAAGAGCCTCGTGGCTGAGTAGCGAACTCGTGACCTCATGTGACAGTACAGTATGTAGTGTCCTGGGATGGTCCGAGCACACGCACGCACACTTATCTCAATTCTGCCGAGGCACAACTTGAGTACATTTCCCTTATCTGTGCGATTGATTTCACCAGGAAAAGAGCCGAAAATCACAGTTCCAAATGACACACGCTCGTCGGAAGGTCCGCCACATCGGAAGAAAGCCGACCAGCACACTCCACTTCTTTCTTTTCCCTCTTGCTCTCCATCCATCATCCCGCTTACACAAACGATCGATCACACATTCGCTATAATGTCGTCGATTCAAACCACCATCGCACCCTACGATCAGACCGAAGTCTGCAAAAAGCAGCTTCTCTCCACTTCACAACTCGATCAAGCTATCGACACTGCCGCTGCTGCTCAAAAATCATGGGCCAAGACTCCCGTCGAAGATCGAGTCGCTATCATCACCAAGTGGATGGGTATTCTCGATTCGGAGAAGGAGGAGCTGGGAAAGGAGCTTTCCGCACAGATGGGTCGACCAGTGGGTCAATGTGCTGGAGAGATTAAGGGCGCACTGCAAAGGTGTCGATTCCTGTGTAAGGTGGCAAAAGACGCTTTGGCAGACAAACCTCAAACCGAGACTGAAACTCCGAACCTCAAGCTCAGCATTCGACGCGAACCCTTCGGAGTGGTGGCTATTGTGACCCCTTGGAACTATCCTTACCTCACCACGGTCAATGGGCTTATTACTGCGCTGCTCGCTGGAAACGGTGTGGTACTCAAGCCTTCGCCTCAAACCCCATTGACCGCCGAGAGCTTCCAACGCACGCTTGAAGCAGCTGGCTTGCCCAAGGGATTGCTTCAGATCGCACACTTGGACTTCGAAACAACCGCCAAGCTCGCAGCTGACCCGCGCATTGGCTTCCTCGTCTTTACCGGTTCTGTTGCTGGTGGTAAAGCCCTCGCTAAAGCTGCTGCCGATGGACCTGGATTCAAAGGTGTTGGTCTCGAGCTCGGTGGTAAGGATCCCGCTTATGTTCGTGCTGATGCTGACATCAAATGGGCCGCAGAAGAGCTCGTAGACGGTGCCATGTTCAACTCTGGTCAATCGTGCTGTTCCGTCGAACGCATCTACGTCCACGCTTCGGTGTTTGACAGGTTTGTCCAAGAGTTTGTCGCCGTTGCAAAAGCTTACAAGCTTGGCGATCCTAGCCAAGCAGGTACTTCGCTTGGCCCTGTAGTCAGCCTCGCCTCCGCCGATCGCATTCGCAAACAGGTGGATGATGCGCTCAGCAAGGGGGCAAAGAATCTCATCCCCGCCGACCTCTTCCCCGAAGCCAAGGCCGGAACTGCCCTCGTCGCCCCCACTGTGCTAGTCAACGTCAACCACTCTATGGACATCATGACCGAAGAAACTTTCGGTCCCGCTATTGGCATTCAGAAGGTTGAATCCGACGAGGAAGCACTCAAGCTCATGAACGACTCGCACTACGGTCTTACTGCGTCCATCTGGACTGACATCGAGAACAAGGAGTCCGCAGCTGTGTTCGATAAGCTCGCGACAGAGTCGGAGACAGGCACGGTGTACTTGAACCGAGCCGATGTATTGGATCCCGCGTTGCCTTGGACGGGTGTCAAGGATAGTGGAAGGGGTGTTAGTTTGAGTACGCTTGGTTTCGATCAATTGACTCAGGCCAAGAGTATTCATATGCGTTTGCGCAAGGCTTGAAGCCATGCTCTTAGGCATCAGGGACTTGCAACAGATACAGTAGCACAGCATGTTATATGACTGCAATAATTTCATTCGACGATCGAACTCAGAACAAACGAGTGTGAGGATCAACAACTGCGTCTCGAAAGTGCGATTGCGTATCGCCAGCGTCAAAGTGCCGCTCAATTGTCCGAAATCTAGAAAGAAATTCAGCCTTAAATTACAGTATTTTCACAAAGATTATTAGCCCGCGGCAATGGTGCATTCGATAAGACTGCGTGACTCAAACACACAAACAGCGCGAGAGTTTTGGCTTCCAATCAAAACTGACACACGCACGGTCCTCCGCCCATCCTTCTCTCCTGTCTCCGCATCGTTATCGCGACAACATCCTATCATTCTTGCACTCACACCACCATCACCATTAGACTCTCGATCCGATCGCATTCACTACAACAATGCCTGGTTTGCGTCTTCCTCATCGCGTAAGTCACCGCCCACCTCTCATCGAATGCGATAAGCTCGTTAGCTGACAACACTATTCTCATTTGTCTGCGTCGTGTTTGTAGGTGGCTGTCATCACCGGCGGCGGCTCGTGAGTATCACCACACACCTTATGTTCAACCTCTCAAGGTCACTCTGCTTACACCTCTCTCTTTGCGTCATCTGCGATTTTGCATTCCGCAGCGGTATCGGTCGTGAATGTGCCATCCTCTTCGCCTCCGAGGGCGCATCTGTCGTTCTGGCCGATATCAACCTCGAAGCCTGTCAAGCAACCGCCGACCTGGTCAACTCCCGCTTCGCCAATGCTTCACCCCCGGTCAAAGCCATTGCTATGAAGTGCGATGTTTCCAAAGAAGACCAAGTTGCTGCCATTGTCCAACGCGCTGTCGATGAATTCGGTCGCTTGGATGTCATGTTCAACAACGCTGGAATCATGCACCCTGCTGACGACAACGCCCTTAACACAGAGGAAAAGATCTGGGATCTAACCCAAGCGATCAACGTCAAAGGTGTCTGGTACGGCTGCAAACATGCTATCACCGCAATGCGCAAGAACCCTACCGACGAGAGCAAGGGTCTCCATGTCGGAGGCTCGATTATCAACACAGCTTCGTTTGTAGCTATTATGGGTGCGGCTACCCCTCAGATCGCTTATACCGCTAGTAAAGGAGCTGTGCTGGCTATGTCTAGGGAGTTGGCCATGGTTCATGCTAGGGAAGGCATTCGAGTCAACTCGCTTTGCCCGTAAGTTGCCAACCTTCCGTCTCGCTACTTAGATTCTTAGAGTTGTACTAACGTCCTAGTTTCGTTCCCATCTGATGTTGCTTGTCGATTGTACAGTGGTCCTCTCCAAACCCCTCTGCTCATGGACTTCCTCAACACACCCGAAAAACTCAACCGTCGTCTCACCCATCTTCCTATGGGTCGCTTTGGAGAGGCGGTCGAACAGGCTAAAGCTGTTCTTTTCTGTACGTCATCACCCCCCTTTCCCCATTCTTTCCTTCCCTGTGGTGCTATGCTGACGCTTTTCGAACCTTTCATTTCTTGCGCGGCAAAAATGCAGTGGCGACGGATGAGAGTTCTTACGTGCTAGGCCACGATCTCTTGGTCGATGGCGGATTGAGTAATGCTTATGTTGTAAGTAACCCCTCTCCCACCAAAGCCGCACACTTGAAGTGGCTAAGGGCAGTTTTCTGACTCACTCACTTTCTCACATTTTTTCTTTTCTTTTCTGCTTTTGGGGACATAATAGACCGCTGAGGGACAGCCGATCCTCCCTCCTCCTAAGAGCCTTGTCTAATCATCCTTCGTCTACACAGCCGACGCGAAGTCTCGAGTACACAGATAAGATCCTGCACGAAACCCGTAATCAAATATACAATCCAGCATCACACCTAAGTCACCGCGTGCTTTTGGTGCTGAACGGAAATAATACTCTGCGCTGAACAATGCGAATGTGTGCGAAGCCCTGTGACTTGATTCTCGTCGCCAAAGATCAACGCAGTCGAGCAGAAAGCTTAGGATGGCGAATCAGGTAGGTTGCAGTCAAGTGGAGATCCGCATTACCCCTCTGTTTCAGAGTCTCATCCAAGCCTCGTCTTCGATCAAAAAAATTAGTCCAGAGGCCATCACAACCACACACGGATCTTGTACAAAACCCATACAGCAATTGAACATGAATACAGCATGAAAGAGATTACATTGCGATGCGTTGCGTAAATCTTTTGCCTCATCGGAAAAAAAGATCGAATGGGCAGAACTAAGAGGATGGATCAGGACAATAATCCGGAAACCCAGCCGGATTGCCAGTCCAAGTAGGAAACGGTTTCTCCGGCCCTGCTGCTCCAAACACGGCGAAACTCAAGATGAAAATCACCGCCAGACTACCTCCATCCCATCCTGCACCGAGTACGTAGTTGTACTCTTTGAACCAGCGCGGGTATCTTGTTCTGACCCAAGCTTGCGAGATTACTCCGACGAGGATGGTGGTGAGGATGACGCAGTTCTGTCCTGCCGTCATCCAGGCTGAGTACAAGAGCACTGTGGGGAGGACGAGATCGGTTGTTTTTACTTTTCCGATCCGGGGAACAAAGCGGGTGAATACCCAATGGACCACAACCAGACCTATGCCGAGTAGAACAGCCATGGGGATGATAAAGTATGGTGTACCCGGACCATACATGTATTTAGCCATTGACCACGCAACACCGCTGACGTTGAGCGATTGGTAATAGGCGCCGGACCAAACGTAGGATCCGGTGTTGGTGTGCAACAACTCCCACTTGGAGCTGATGATGGTCGATGCGATGGCGTAGTTGAGGAATGCACCAAACACTGTTCCTACTACCTGCGTGATGAACATGGAACGGGGTGGAATCTTAAGGTATTGACCCAACTTGAGATCGTTCGAAAGGTTGATGACTTGGGCGATGGTGGAGTGGGACCAAGCGTAAAAATAAAGATTGGCTAAAGGTCGACCTGGGACAATCAAGCCGCCGATCATCTTTGTGAGGTTGTTGGTGCTAATTCCGTTACCCAGCAGTGCATATAGGATGCCAGAAAAGGGAGCGACGATGGTTCCCAACAACAAAGATGCGATGTAACCGTACCAGGGCAACGTTGTGTCCTGCGTCAACACCACGATCAGTCCGAACACGAAAGAGATGAGCAGGAGAGAGAGATACCACCAAGCAGGAGCCTCTTTGTACTTTTGCATCCCTTTCCAGTGTCGATCTTCCACCTTGCCTTGCCTACTCTGCTTGATGGACTTGAGCACGTCTTTACCCCAGAACAACACCACATGCGCCACCAAAGCTCCGATAGCAGCATTCCTGGCCAACATCCCCCACGCATAGCTACCCGTGACCCTGGGATACCCGACCTGCTCCAACTTGGCTTTGTCTAAAATACCATTTACGAATACCGCGGATTGGTTGTATTTCTTCCCTTGGTCGTTAAAGATAGACGTCGACATGAATGGGAAGTTCTTCGCCCCCCAAACATTACCATAGTAGATTGCGGCCATGGCGATGTAACAAATCGCATACCCGATCCAACTGTTGGCCTGCTGGATTAGAGGAAGCGAGAGTTGCGAGGAAGTGATGTACTGCCAATCAAAGCTCAACGAAAGCAGACCCATTCCTTGGTTGCTCTGCGCACCTCCAAAGACGTTGGTGAGCGTCTGGGCGACACTTCCTGTCGCATGCATACTCGCCAGGCACGGAATAGATACCGAGTTGAGAGTGGGGAAAATGTAGGCTGGGAAAATCTCGTACAGCGCCATGAGCGAGAAAGACGACCAAAACAGCTGAACCCTCTTCCTGGAGAAACTCTTGTCCCAGTGAAAAGCCTGGAACAAGTCTACGAGTGGTAAAGTGGACCAATATACCATCGAAGACGGGTAGACGATGATCGGTCTGAAAATCCCTGCTAGTCCGTAACCGAACAGGCCGATGGAGAGGACAGAGAGGACCGCAGTGGTGGATGAAACAGGGATGGAGGGGTAGAACAACTTCTGCGTGCCAAAGACGTCGGATGAATGCGCACCGTTGGATGCAGAAGAGGCGGTAATGGAGGCGATCGCATGCTCCTTCAGCCCGAACGGGCCGGGATTGGTAAAGTGCACAATAGTCAACACCCATGCTGGGAACCTATCCCCAAATCGAGAGGTAAGCGAGCTGCGTGTGGGGAGGAACTTGGCCAACGCCACGCCAACAACATAGATGATAATGGCCAAGAAGGTGCCAGAGATGGTGACTTCGGTAGGCTTGAAGCGGTAGATTTGAGTTAGGACGGCTTGGAAAGCAGCTCCCAACAGTCCCAATGTGATGGAACGGAAAGTAAAGCATGCATCTCGATCATCACGATCGCTAATGAGAAAGTTGGAGACATCGTGGCCGTCTCTAATCACCCTCTCTCCTTTGTTGGGTTCGAAGGTTTCTGAGCCATGCTCGATGCTAGGGGTAGCGTAGGTTGGGTCGCTGATTGTGGGTTTCTTTTCATCGATGGAGCTGGGGGAGGAGGATTTCTCGACAGAAGGAGTGGGAGAAGGAGAGATTGCGTCGAGGATTGGTATCGAGGCAAGCTCCGGTGGAGTCTCGATCTCTGGCTTTGTGGGAGAGGACATCGTGGCGCTGTCCACCACGAGTCGCTGTGGAGTAAGGCGGAGAAGGGGGGAAAAGGGGCAAGTGGATGAGGAGATTCTCATCTACAAAGCGACAGAGGTCTCATCTATATATGTTCTTATCAGGCAGTTGAGCTTGGACATGGGATGGTGCTACAACAACCGAGCTAGATCCAGTCCAGGAACGTTGTCGCTTAGCAACTGCACTAGTTTCTGCTGCAACCACGCCATTCAATTGTCTCAGACCCAAAGTACTGTATCATCGAATATTGATCATGACAGGCAGGCAAGTTCAACGAGAAAGAGGGGGGGGGGGGGGGGGGGGGGGGGGTGACAGGATCACACCATCGTTTCTTCTTTGACAGCTGGACGGCCAATCCAATACCGCGGTACGAAAAAAGCGGCGCACACCACCTCTAGAAGGAGGGAGGTCGGAAGATCCCATCCCGACCTCCTTTGCCTTTACTGCAGATAAGGAAGCAAGGCTATTGGAGGGCAATAGAACGATTCGCGTCAACTATGGCGTTATCTCAGCAGCCCACGACGGTGGATACGCCGAATGGGGAATTTGGAAGCTTCGATTTTGCACCTCGGCTCGCTAACTAGCGTCGATTTTCATGCACACAGAAGTATAGAGTCTACCGTCGGTCCAGGTCGGTATGGCGTCTTCCGACCAAACCCACACGTCCACTTTAGGCTTGAGTCGGGCACGTCATCTTGGATCAGTGGCGGGTCTCCAGGAACAATTGGCAGATTGACGTTCGAATGCATGTGGTTCGAACCCACCCACCTTGGATTCACATGGTTCGAAAAGCCACCCACATGTTTGACATTTGAAATGCGAGACAAAGTGGCGGCAAGGCGTGCGATAGTGAATGTTCGGAAATGTCATTTCGGAAGCACACGGTACAAGCAAGAAAGAGCAAGGGTTTGATTATGCATCAGTAGCAATAGCAGTCGAACTAACCGGAGGGGGAGCAGTAGTTACCGGTCCTGCACTGGCCCCGGTCTTCAAGTTGGGATAGACACTTTCGCGAATGTGCTTCTTCATATCATACGTGTTCATCTCGTTAACGGTCAACTTGTTCTCCTTGGCCGCCAATGCAGCATCAGGTGCACTGAGCGAGGAAAAGCCAATCCTCTCGTTCAAGTTCTCCAAGGCCGCGGTGGATGCCTGCTGCACTCGAGTAGCCCTAGGCTTGCGGATATCCTGATACAACTTCAAACCTGCCTCGATGTTGTTGGTAAAGTTGTACTCTTTGCTAAAGATAATACCGAGAGCAGCAGCATCCTCGATCGCCTGACAAGCACCTTGGGACTGGTGGGGCATCATTGGGTGGGCAGCATCACCAAGGATGCAAGTCTGGTTCTTGTACCAGTGCGAGTAAGGTTGGTGGACGTACAAACGCCAAGGTTTGCGTTCGACCGAGTTTTGGATCAGCTTGACGCAGAGTGGGTCGAGTTTCGAGTAGTCGCCAGCAAGGATCTCGTCGGGTGGAACTTCCTCAAAGACGAAACCTTCGGATTGATGCTTTGTAAGCTCGGTGGGCATGAAGCAGTAGAAAGAGACAACGTCACCACCAGCACATGGGCTCATGACGATCTTGTAGTATTGATTGAGGTCCTTTTTGGGGTATCCGCCCCAGAACTGGATAGCAGGATCAGCAGCCCATGTGAGACCGAGTCGCTCAACTTGTTCCTTGGTAACGTTGCATCGGTAGCAAGTCTGAGGAGCCGATTTGATGTGCGGTGTCACGCCGATAGCCACACGAGCCTTGGATCGGATACCATCAGAGCCAATGATGAGGTCAGCAGTGACCTTGTTGCCATTGCGGAAGGTGATGGCGCCGGTGTCAGTGTTGACGTCCTCTGCAATGTGGTCCATGACAATCTCTACGGGAACACCGTTGCCCTGCTTGGAGACGGCGGTGTCCATGAGCATCTTGTGCATGTCTTGACGGTGGAACATGTTGTAGACGTTGCCCCAGGTCTTTTCGTAGTCGTGAAGGTGGTATTGGTTGAGGATCTCTCCTGTCTCCCAATCACGCATGGTGAGTTCCATGAGGATGACGGGACGACCAGACTGAACGTCGACCTGCCAGTCGTGAAGCCATTGTGTACCGTTGGCTGCGCAAGAGATGGAAGCACCGACTTCGACGTTGAAATCACGTCGTTCGTATACTGTGCACTTGTGACCTGCGCGACGAAGAGCAATGGCGGTTGCGAATCCACCGATGCCACCACCGAGGATGGCAACATTGAGCTGCTTGAACGAGCAAGAGGCTTCGCACATTTTCGTCGCTGTGAATTTGTTGAATTACGTCGCGACTTGTTGATATACGCTGCTGATGATGGTGTTGCTGCGCTGAGGTGTCGGATGTGTTCTTGGCGATGGATCGGAAGAGCCGACAAGGAGCAGCGTCACTTTATAATATCAACGGATGGTCCGATGTGGCTTGTCAGCAGCTCAGCATCGAACTTGTGACTTTGAGAGAGGAATCACTCGGACAAAGTCCGATAAGCAGTTCGGACAAAGAGCGAAAGCGGCAACAGAACGAGACACAGGACGCAGCGACAGACTTGCACTACAGTACAGTACTGCAAATGCGGGGAAGGACGAGGATTAGACCAGATCGGACTGTCCGAAAAGTGATACAAAGCGTGACCGAACGACATTCTTCAGAGACAACATTCAAGGTTGCACTGATACCGTTGAACCGCAAGCGTATCGCATCGAAAGTGGCTGGAGCTGGCGCGTAGCTATACCGCGGAGACTTGGCGAGTCGAGTCTGGACAGCGAGCGAGCGCAGTGTTGCAGAGGCAGCGCGCGGACTCATTCGCGCATGTGGAGCCGCGGACAGTGTCCGCGAATCTAGTCCGAGACAATTTCAGTCCGCCTCGCTTTGCCGCTCTTATCCATTTCAGCCAATGCCAACGATCTGGTTGGCATGGTGCCAAAGTTAACAACAGAATCAATGCTTGTTTGGCTTTCTCTCGATCACTTTGACAACTAATACAGGCAAGAAGACCCAGCCGCCTTGTTTCGAGTCGATCTTGCATGTATTGTGTCTATGTCCGCACAGGGTCAACTCGATCGATCAGAAGAACGCTCGCCTATTCCTTCTCCGTCTTATCAGCATTCCCTTATCCACTTCCCCGCAAAAATCGCATTCGCACACCTTGCAAAGAAGCGTCTCCTCTCTCTCTCCATCTGCCTCGCATGACAGCATCAGCATCAGGCTTGACCGATTAGCTTTCGACGTCCATCATCCTCTCATCCTTCCTTTCGCCTCCGCGCATCCTGCCCGTCTATATAACCCTCATCTCCTCTCGGCGGCCACACGCGGATCCCCTTCCGTGCTTGAATAAGCTACCTCAGCTTACATACTCTTGCATAACCCACACCTCCGCTTCCATCCCTGCATCTTCTCGACCCAAACTTACATTGGACCCTGCTTCCCCATCCGGCTCACATCATCTCATCTCATTGCAATGGCGTAACCTTACCCAACACTGCACTCTCTCCTTCAGTTCGTCTCTGACATCATCATGACTTCCGCCGACACCAACACTCACTCCCTGATCGACTCATCTGCCCCCGGTCCCTCCACGAACGGCGCTGCCCCAGCCAACAACAACTCAAGCCTAGGAGGAAGCAGCAGCGTCAAGAACCTCAGCTGTCTTCAATGTCGCAAGCGCAAGACAAGATGTGACAAAAAGTATCCTTGTTCTCCATGCGTCATTCGAGGTGACTCGGCTTCCTGCACTCAAGTACAGCAGACCATTGCCTCCATCACCACCTCCTTTGCTCCAATCACCTCTCCCACGCGCGATGTCCCTCCACCCTTGGTACATAGGCCCTCCGTCTCTAACTCGCAGGATGGCCAATCCTCTCTCACTGCAGGCGCCGCAAATGGCTCTTCGTCAGCCTCCTCCAAGCTCGAGCCACACGATTCCTCCTTTGGTCCCGACCGCTTCATTGGATTCGAGGCAGAGCGCCTGTATCGTCTAGAAGCACGCATGGACAGGGTCGAACGTTACGTCCTGCAAAGCGGCAACAACCGATCCAACGATGCTCATTTCGCTTCTACATCAATCACCGCCAATAATACAGACGATGCACTCTCTACTCTGGACCGCGTCAACACGAAACAAGCCCTCCCCATGGGTCAAGACATTCAAGACCTCTTTGAAGATGCCGCCATGGGTCACAAGCTCAAACTCAAAAGCCTTCCCTTGGGTGCCGTCCAGGTTGAGGCCGAACAAAGCCATCCCGAGACCGACGATGAGCAGATGCTCGATCAACGCTCAGCAGACTCTTCCGCCGATGTTGCCTTCCGCTTCGCTCAGTTCCTCCCGCCCAACACCTCGATTCTCCTCGACTTCTACTTCGCACATGTCGACTGGACAACCAGAGTGTTACCACCACAGAGCCACACCGAGTTCTTGCAGCTCTCCAAGATGCAGCCAGAGCAGATTGCTGCTTTTCCCGTCTCTAGCGCTATGGTCTGCTGCTACTTTGTCGTCATTGCACTCGCCCTCCACTTTTCCCATCCTCCCTTGCTCGAAAAGGTTGGCATCTCGAAGAAGGACGCTTCACGCTTGGCCGACACCCTCTGCACAGGCAGTCAGCAGCTCCTCTGGTCGTCAAACTTCCTACAATCGCAACAGCTCGAGCACCTTGCATGCATCTGTCTCCTTGGTGTCTACCAGTACAACCGAAAGGAGCAGGCAGATGGTCAATGGGCTTTGCTCGGCTCTGCCATCAAAGTGGCTCAGAATGTCGGACTCGCTCGCCTCGATCATGGATCCGCCTCTCACAAGCCATCCGCTTGCATGAGGACCGAAGCTCGTCGTGAGCTCGGCCGTCGAATCTGGTGGAACCTCACTTGGCTCGATTGGTCGCATGCAGTCGCTCACTTTGGCGTCTATTCGGTCAATCCACACCACAACCGCACCAATCTCCCGGCCAACGTCGAGATTCACGGAGACAGCCTCACGCTCCACTCTCCGGACGTATATACCCACTCTTCCGCCATCTTCATGCGCATGCGCTACGTTACCATCTACCGCGAGATCGTCGACGCCTCCAACCAGCGTCCCATGCTCTCTCGTGCTCAGATCCACCGCTTTGTCAGCAAGCTCAATGAAGTGCATGACTCAACCCCAGCTTGCCTGCGCTATTCACCCGACCGTACCTTCGACAAGCCCGACCAGGCCATGGAGTCGGTCATGCTCGAGCTCATGTATCTCAACCGTATCCTTCGCCTGCATCGCGTTCACCAGCTGGCTGGCTTTACCGATGACGAATGGAGGTTTGCCCGCAAAGCCTGCCTTTCATCCGCCAGCTGCATCATCCGCATTCTTTCACTGCAAGAGCAAAGTGTCATTCACAAGTTCTGGCTCGTCACCTTCTATTTGCTCGGTGCAGCCATGGCACTGGTCATGGAGCTCTGCTGTGCTCAGCAACAAGATCTCGACGCTACATCCGTCCGTTCCAGCTTGTCGACCGCCATCTCTCTACTCTCAAAGGCCGGACCTGGAAGCGAAGCCGCACGCAACTCACGCCGCATTCTCAAAGAACTTCTCAGTGCCGAGAACAAAATCCGCCAAGCCTTTGCCAGACTTGGTGGACTCGAGCGCATCGCAGAGGAGAAGCTCGACACTAGTGGCACCAAGGACATCTTCTTGGACGTTCTGCAAAAGGTGTTTAGCACAACATCCAGGGACAAGCGCAAGCGAGACTTTCAAGGTGGCTCCGGAACCTTGCGAGGTCTCAAGGCTAAACGCTTGCTTGATTCCGACTCGGCGCACCAGACGCGAGAGTCAAGTGTTGATTCTGTCGGCGAAGTCAAGGGCCGTGCTCACAACGGTAACGGTACCACCACCGAGGTCGTGAACGGAATGCAAGACGCTTATAGCTGGCTCGATCCAAACAGTTTCACCGGCATCAACGTCGGCAACAGTGGCGTCGCTGATGGGGCAGGCAAGACCTCAGAACAGCTGAGCGTGAATGACGGCGGCACGGTCGGTTCCAACGAAAGCGACTGGCAAGGAGACCAGTCGCTTTTCTCTTCTCTAGATGGCATACTCTCTGGCGCCTTGTCCATCGATGAATGGCTTGGCTCTTCATACCCTTTTGATCATCTTTAGGCCGAGGTATACTCGGAAGCAGCCGTTTCTTTCTCTGTATTGTTTGGAATTGTATTGTACTGTTATCACCTAGGAACACGGAATTCGCAAGGCGACTTGCTTCTTGAAACCCTGTGAGCTTGTCCTGACTTGCAATGGAGCTGACTCGTCACGTCTCTAGGCATTGATGGCAGCGCTGTCCTTGATAGCAACGAACTCGCGTCCAATAGCCACCTGCAAACGGCTAGGATCGGTGAAGTTGATTGCGTCCGGACCGAGCATCTTGGCCGTTTCCTCATCGTGGAAGAATCCCTGTGCCTCCTTGAGCGAAGGGAAGACGAACGAGGAGCAAGCATCGTAAGGCATGACCTGCATCGGGTTCTGTGGGCTCAAGGCATCGGGGCCAAAGATGGCTGTGAATGGCTCTTTGGCGCCGTCTTGCGTGCAGTGGAACTATCATCCCGATCACCAATACGAGCGAAGCACAGTGAATCAACGATCAGTCATAAGCGCAGTGAACCAGATCGAGGTAGGCGAGGAGGCTAGGCTTACCTGAGAGTAAGAGATGCACTGGTGTCGAACAAGTGCGGGAACAGCGAGTGAAGCATGCGTTTCGGCGTAATACTTGCTGAAATCGGCATCCGACATACCCTGCTTCTTGACCAGATAGATCGAAATCTTGAAGCCTTCTTGGAACTTGCCCATCTGAGACGACATGTTGCCTTCAATACTAAGCTTGTACGAGCAGAGTGCTGGAGTAGAGAGCGTTGAGATGATGGTTGACAAGAAAGTGGAGGGAAAAAGTGAGGCGGCCCAAGCGCATAGAAAAATACTGTATGCATCGAAGCCTGTCAGTTTGCGAACTGTGCGCAGAAAAGCGCCTGTCCCGAATTTAGGTTGCAACCCCGCTCTTTCCCCACGATGATGAGAAGATGCGCACATCTGTCCAAGATCTGTCCTTTGTGATCATCGAGACCGGCCAATTCCCCCATCATACGTTGCCCATACCGCGATGCTAAAGATTGCATTTGCGCTGGCCAAACGCTTGCAATGAAGCAGGGCCCTCGCACTCCACGAGGTCTTAGGTCGTCGGGCCGATTTACGGATGCATAACCGCTCTATCGATTCCCCGCACACACCTCGGCAAAGCAGTCCAGCTTACACCAGCTCGCACAACGACGAGGTCTTGCATCCATATCGGCTACAGTCGAACCTCTCGAAATGACACATGTAAATTGAATAAAATAATTCAAAAATCGCGTTTTAATTTTGGTCTAAAAAAGGAGCAAAAAATCTAGCATCATCTTGCAGTGCTTACATAATGCTTCAAAGGTATATGATATGTATATCATTCTGAGCCTCTCAATCAGTTCTGGATACTGAAGAAGCTGACAGAGGTAACTGTCTGTGATGTAGTGTGATCATCAGGTGAGGAGGAAGCACTGGCAGAGATAGAGGATACTGAAGACACTTTGGAATCCTAGCCCATCTGTAGCATCAGAAGAGCTTGACAAGGGCCCATAGAGTGCTACAGGAGTGGTGGAAGAGCAGCTTAAGACTCTCAAGTCAGCTCAGGATACCCTGGCAGACCATGGTCTTCTGACCCAAAAAGTTTCAGATGCTTTCTCAGCCTGTTGCTCTTGACTCACTGTATCACAATCAATTCTATAGTCACACATTCAGTTTAAAAGCTCTCACACTTCCATAGGTACTCTGAGTGATGAGCTACAAGAATTCTACTGCTTGAGGACGTCAAAATAATTTACGAAAATTTTTAAATAAATAATGTGTCATTTCGAGAGGTTTGACTGTAACTTTTTCCAACTTCTTTCCCCACATTCGATCTGCGAACCCCCAAACATCGCCGGTCACCGTTCACCTATCCCTGTCCCTACTGTAGAATGGAGCTTCCCAGGCTTGGGGTTTTCGGCCAACTATGTTGATCACATAGGGGGACCATGCGCAATGACCCTTCCGCCGGTGCATCCTTCCTCTGTTCCCCCACACAGAAAGAGGACCCTTGGAGAGAAAACCGAGGTCGCCGTTCCCACCCTCTTTTGTTTACCTGTTTGCTGCTTCCATTCTTGCCATGCAGAACCTTGTTCCCTGCTTTCATCTGCGCTGCGTCTTGCTCGTTCGTGGAAGTCGACGTTCCGGCTGAGCTTCAATAGCAAAGACACCACGAGGACAGGTCGCCGGTGGACGCTTTGCATTACTTCAAACACATGACCCTTGTGGCGATTGAGCTCCCCGCCTGGAACTCGTATAAAAAAAACCTAGTCCGCTGTCCTACCTTTCTCTGGCACCTCAAGCACCTACTTCTCGACACCTCTTCCCCTCACCACCATCGCAATGAGGTCCCTCCCCATCATCCCTAGCGTCGCCTTGTTGGCTTCGCTTGCCTCTACCTTCGCCTCCCCTATTTCTCCCGCCCCCTTCGCCGACCTCCTCGCCAAGCGTGAATCCACCAACAATGGCAACGACCCCCTCACTGTAGACCTCGGCTACTCACAATACCGTGGCACATTCAACTCTTCCACCAACATCAACTCTTGGAAGGGCATCCGTTTCACCGCTCCTCCTACAGGTGATCTTCGTTGGAAAGCACCCCAGCCACCTAGCCTCAACCGAAGCCAGGTCATCGATGCTAGTCGGTACGGCTCTCAGTGTCCGCAGAACCCTTTCGGTAATCCGCAGTTCCAGACAAGTGAACAGTATGCAGGGGACGATGAAGATTGTTTGTTCCTCAACGTCTTTGCGCCTCAAAATGCTACCAACTTGCCCGTGATGGTTTGGGTCCATGGGTGAGTTCAGTCCCCATATCTAGTCACAGAGACCGCTTTGAGATGCTGACGCTTTCTCGTACTTTTTATTTCATCTTGTGGTAATGGCGTACGACAGCGGTGGAAACGGCGCAGGAAACGGCCAATACGACTTCACCTCAATCATCAATGCCAATAACAACGACTTTGTCGGTGTTGCGATTCAATATCGTCTCGGGGCATTCGGTTTCCTCGCCTCTGACGAAGTGAGCCGATACGGTGTGGTCAATGCCGGTATCCTCGACCAGAACTTCGCTCTGCAATGGGTTCAAGCTTACATCAAGCAGTTCGGTGGTGACCCTCGAAATGTCACCATTGCAGGTGAATCCGCCGGAGGTGGATCCGTCATGCTTCACGCTCTCGCTCAGGGTGGCTCGCTGGGTACTTCGCTGTTCAAGAACGTTATCGCAGCTAGTCCTTACCTGCCCTTCCAGTACGGCTACAAAGACTTTGAGCCTTCGCAGTCGTACTACGCCTTCGCTGCCCAAGCCGGCTGCTTCGATGGAGTAGCCTACGGTAAGACCAACCAGAGCATTTTTGAATGCTTGCTCACCAAGGATTCAAAGACACTCCAGGAAGCAAACGTCAAAACTTCGCTAGCGCCTTTTTCGGCACTTGGTCTTTCCTTCCTGTCACGGATGGCAAATACATTCTTGATGTTCCTTCAGCACAGCTCAACGAGAGGCGAGTCAACGGGAAGCATCTTCTCGTCGGAAACAACGGCGCCGAGGGTGGACTGTTCGTCATGCGAGACAAGGACACCGAAGAGAAAGTCCGAGACTGGCTCAAGACCCTTCTCCCTCTCGCAAAGGAAGAAGACATTACCAAAATCCTCCTTCAATACCCCGTCGACGACAGTGTGACCACCAACTACGCTACCAACGGATTGGATCAACCTGATGCCACCAGCGTTTCCCCCGTTGCTCACGGCCAACAAGCTCGAGCGGGCAACATTTATGGAGAACTCACCTTCGTCTGCCCTTCGTACTGGATGTCCGAAGCCTACTCTGGTTCTGGTCGCTCGTCTTACCGATATCAGTATTCTGTCGTCCCTGCTATTCATGGAAACGATGTGGTCGGATACTTTGGTCCTCCATCCCTCGTCCAATCGCCACAATTCGTCAAGGCATTCCAAAACATCTTTGGCAACTTTGTCACCAAAGACAAACCCTCCATCCCTTCCTCCCTCATCAATAACAACTCCGACCCTAACCCAGCGAACAATTGGCCCCGCTACTCCGCTTCAAGCCCTTACCAAATCAACTTGAACCAGACTGGAGGCACACCGACAGAGGCGCCGTTCCTTGGAACCGAAGTCACCACCTTGACGGGTGACAGTCTGAGGAACGACTTCACAAAGGTCAATGCAAACACATGGGAAGGTGGTAGGGGTAGAAGATGTGACTTTTGGAGGTTGATTGCCAACATTCTTCCCAGCTAGAAGGTTACTCATACTGGGTAGATGGAATGGGATGCTGGTCGCTAGAGCTGTTGAAGCTCGCACTGTAGTTCCCCTTCTCGCGATGCAATAGAGGTGCTTTCCAATCATGAATCCCGTCTGTGAGCCCTCGTCTGCTGAAGGCGTGATGTCTATGAACAACTCCTCTGCCCTGTTCGTGAGCGGTGAGGCGAGCTTGATGATGGCATCGGCCGCTCGAGAGGCCTAGTCAAATTGGAACGCGGTGCACCGAGTGCTACTGTATGAAGCGAACCATCTCATGTGAAGTAGCGTCGTTCCAGAGCTGTACGCATGTCGAAGACCTTGACCACAAACGCTTCGTGCTTCTGCGCGATGACCCTATTCATGATTCTATGATTGCCATTTGCTCTGGAACATCACAGCATTCGTTGAGACTTCCCGGTTCCTGTCCGTCGAATCATGAATAATGAATCATAATCAGCCAGATGAACAAGCTCGATCACCACGATGATGCCACAGACAAGCATGAAGATGGTGACTCACCTCGATTCATGATTCATATCATTAAAAAAAAAAGGGGGGGGGGGGGGGGGGGGGGGGGAAGAAGAAGTAAGGGAAGAGCCATCCATGACCCCCTGAACCACCATGGCTCCTTGGACGTATTTTACATTTTGTGACGATATGATTTCATGTTTGTCCATTCATGATTCATGCTTATCAGCAAGAAAAATATGAATTGGGACACGAAAAGCCAAAAAACAGCAAAGCGCTGTGAAATCTGAATGGCTTGTTTCAATAATGAATCCGTCGTCAGCGAGTCATGAGGCATGAATGACAAAATTTGACGCGTTTCATGTTTCAACAACGGAACAATTCATTGATTTAGGCAGAATCATAAATCATGAATGAATCGATCTTGGCTGGTCATTCATGATTCATAATTCCACCGAACACAATTATGAATCAAAGTTTGCAGTCATGGATTGCAAAACAGTCAACTTTTGCAGAGGCGTCTTCTCAAATCATGAATATAATCGACAGAAGGTTAGAGCCGCATGTTTCATGATTCTCTGCGTGACGCAACTCTAGAATCATGAAACAACGTACTGATTTGATCGCCTGTCATATGTCGTCTCTTTAAATCCAACAATTTGCAACAAACATATTGTAACAAAATGACATCTGTTAAAAGTAAAAGCAACTGATATTTCAAATGGGGAACTGTGAGAAATGGGACTATTTATACATGTGCGACTTCGCTATGTCACTTAGGGTGAACAGTGAGTAAAGTCAATGTCATGAGTACGGGTATTTGTTTTTGTGGATATTAGGTACGCAAAGTGGCCAAAGAGTGTGCTTTTGCTTGAGTGACTCGGGTTACTTGAATAATATCCTAGTAGACCAGGTTATATCAATTGATTTGGACAAGGGGAGAATAATGATGAGATATTCTCCCAGGAGATCTATATACATATCTGCAGTCTACATGAGGTGAATGCAAAGTCTCCCTTCCTTCTCCGAGAGTTAACCTATCCAATCATATGATTGGATGCTTCTTTGCCTTGACCTCACCGGGTGAAGACAGTAAGCTCCTGATTGGCTACCATCTGGTTGAGGAATGGCGCCCATAGGGCAAACCAATGAGTCTCTCATCTCATTGGTCGCGTCTGCCGGGTGAAAACTTTGTTTGTTCCAGCAGAGCCCCTCTTAATTTGTTCCTCTCCTGGAAGTTCCGAGCAGTGAGTTGGGAGGGTCTTTTCCAGGGTTGTTAGATCAATTGTATTGGGAGATATGACCCATCATCGCCGATATTCTAACATCATGATTCATTTTAATCATATGAATCGGAATGATTGACACGGCAGGTGTCATCAAAACATTAAAGAATTCATGATTCTGTATCGTGAATCCAGCTTTGGACTCATGACTCTGACTTCGTGACCAAGCTCAATCAGGCGTGAGGTAAAACTTCTCGTAGTCATACCGTATCTTCAGTACAGTCATAATCATGAATAATTAAGCCTGCTTGAATCATAATCAAAGGGATTTATGATTCCGTATGAGTTATTACAAAACGTGATTCTTTTCTGAGCCAGAAAGTCTGACTGTCTTTTAGGGTTTATGATTTATGATTATTTGGTTTATTACTTAATTTATGATTCATATTTGATCAAAGCATCGCGAAATGAAGCAACAAAGAGTCATGAGTCGCGTCCTTCATGCTTGGCTCTGTCATAGCTCTCGGTGAGTCATTGATTTTGTTCATTATTGCTGCAAGCGTTCATGATTCGCTTGAATCGTGCTTCGTGATTTTCGCAAATAAAGAATCATGGATCATGAAACAACCAACAAAGTCGATGGCTGCTTGACCTAAGTTTCATGTTTATCTTTGAAGAGTCAAGAGTATGAGTAATGAGTTCACCGCTTAAACGGAAATTATGAATCATGAATGCTCCCGTTCCAAATTGTTAAAGATATGGCGAAAAAAGGGTTCTAGTATTTTCACATTTTCACACAATTTATGCATTGGGACTCATGGGACCACAGGGACATCCCGATGTCCCCGTATTCATGACATTGACCTTGCTCACTGTTCACTCTAAGTGACATAGCAAAGTCACTCATGTATATATAGTCCCATTTCTCACAGTCCCCCATTCAAAATATCAGTTGCTTTTACTTTTAACACACATGATTTAAGTTAGCTGTTCAACAAGTGGTCGTTGGTGCCGGGCAAGTCGTGAGTCCTATCAGTGATGTTTCGAAGCGGCGGAACATCATCATGCATGAAAGTCATTCTGTTGATGTGCAGTCATGAGTTGCACTCACTTTTTGAAGAGCATCAACGAGCATCAAAAATAATCATGGATCATCATGCATATCGTAACAAACATGAAATGAAAATTACGTGCGAGGACCATTCATGATTCATGATTCCCCATCCCCTGAACCACCTGTGGGTGGTGGAGGGGGTGACTCCTGATGAATACATTTTTTTCACGATATGACTTGGGTCCATAGCGACCTCATCGGCGGTCACACAGACTCATGTGCTTCGTACTGGTGTTCAAGTCGGACTTACGACCTCGGTGTCTCACTCTATCAGTGTTACATACATTCATGATTGTTCCGCGGCTCTATGTGTATCTACAATCATGAATCTGAATGTGCCGACCCATAGGACCCAGGATCCAAAATGGACTTGTGCACTGCGAAGAGAGCAGCCTACTTCTCCTTGCCCTTGACGGCCTTCTTGACATCACCGTTCTTCGCGCTGGGAGACTTCTGAAGATAAGAGCGCATGAAGAAGTTGAAGAAGAGTGCGAGGAGAGGCTGTTGAACGCAAGCGCGAAGCGATCAAGAGGGTGGTCAGTATTTGGCGCTGTTCAGCCTCTTTACAGAGCCGCATTGAAGATAGCGATACTTACGAACATGTACATGGTGTTGACGTGAAGAGCGATCTCTGCGCCGGTGGTCTGCATGCAAGTGGTTGGATCGGTTGAGGCGGCGCGGTCGAAGGCATGGATGAAGAGGGACTCGTCGCGAGTGGCTGCAGGCTGGAACCAAGAAGAGACGTTGTTGGCCTTGTAGCCATTGACGACGGCCTGGGGGTTGAGCTTGATGAGGAGGTAGAGATTGGTGAGGAAGGTGCCGGAAGCAATCTGAGCGATCTGCATGGTGGTGAGGTTGCGCTTGACGGCACGTGGGAAGGGCCATCGCATGGCAGCGCAGAAATAGTAGGTGTACATGCAGGTGTGAACAAAGCTGTTGAAGACACAGAAGACTGCATAGACGAAAGCAAGAGATGGAGGCTTGTCAGTGATTGCTGAATCAAAGCTAGGGATGGGAAAGAGACAAGGGGCTTACCCCAGACAGGTTGACTCTGGTATCGATAGGCAATCCACATGCAGATGATGGCACCTGCGTGGTGATAGGACTGCAAATTGGATACTCTCTTGCCCTTGAGGAGGAGGATGACCGAATCGAAGACCTCGTAGTACTTGCTGAGGTAGAAGATGTAAGCGAACTTGCCGAGGTGCGGGCAGTTGGTGGGCATAGAGCAAAGAGCAAGCTTGACACCATCCAATCCAGCAGCTCTCCAACCTTGAACCAAAAAGTCGACGACGTAGGGGAACATCATGGCCCATGTCCAGCCACTGTAGAGAGCAAGACCGGCATTGTGAATGAGAATCAAGAAGCGGAGAACCTTGGCTTGAAGACGAGGAGCCTTTGTGTAATCTTTGTTTGCGTTCCTCTTGATAATATCGTTAGCTGCATGAGCTACGATGTAATAGGCGAGGGAGAAGCCGAGCGGGAGCCAAGGACTGAGAGTGGCTCGGTAGACATTTGGTGGAAAGGCTTTGCGGAAGAGCTTGTCGTTGTTCGGGTATCTTGGGTATGGTGCGGACAAGGTGTGCCATGGAGTGGTCCCGGGAGATGCTGGGTCTAGCGGATATGGCTTGGCCTTGAGGCCAAAGAAGGTCGACATCGTCAATGCCGTGGATCCTAGACGAGGATGATGCGAATGTGATGGAAGTCGAGATGGTGGTCACGGAGCTGAGAGGAAGGCTGGACGAGGAGAAGCGCGCTTCATTAACAGGAACGTGGAAGCGAGCTGTCGATCTTTCTATTGAATCTGTGTGTGATTGTGATTGTGATTGTGATTGTTTCCAATTGTGGCTTTCTTCTTGCTGTTCTTCTGTCCGTATTTTCAAGGGTCTCGTTCCTATTGATCCGCGGAAGAAACATAGCCGGCGCGTGTGTGCGTTATGGACGCGACATTTGCAAAAATCGGAAGAGCTGCCGAGATTAGCTCATCTCTGCCTGCAGCTCTTTTCACACGAGACGCGCTTTCAATCGCACAGTCACAAACACACTGACACCCACACACAAACATCACAGACTTGCATCTCCCCGGAATTGCGGTAAGTGAGTTGACTGATGGTTAGTTCGAGCTTGAGCTTGTTTGACGAATGGAATGGCGATGTGTTGGAACAAAGAGTGACTTTACAGCTTGGACTTGATCAACACTTCGGGACGATCGGGTCCATCGATCGCATCGCTTTGATACAATTGGATCCGCTTTTGAGGATCACTGACACCCAACTCGAGCAAGATATCGTCCGTGTGTTCGCCAGGTGTGAGCAACATCTCGGCGCTCTCATCTTCCCACTCTCCTCCAACACTTCCCGAAGGTGGCTTGGCTGGTGTACGTGTCAGCTTTGGCGCTGGTGATGGGATGATCGGGTTACCATCTGCTACGTTATCCTTTCTGGCTGCTGGCAAAACACCTGCAATCGCTGCCTCGTCTCGCGTCAACACTGGCACGGTGCATGCGTCAGTGCGGATAAAGTGTCGTTCCCATTCTGAACGCGGTAGCTGTGCAAAGCATGCTGTCAAGTAGCGTTGCAGTTCAGGCCAGGTGTCGCGATCGTGCTGCGTGCTGGCGGATGGATGCTGCGTGCCTTGCAGTGCTTCTGGCAGCACCTTGCGCAGGATATCGAGAAGCTCTTGATAGAAGTGTGGCTCAATCGCACCAACGCTCATGTACCCGCCGTCCTTGCATGCGTAGACACCGTACCATGGCGCACCTCCATCCAGCGTGTTGCGTCCACGTGTCTCGTCCAGACCATCACTGTGGATAGCGCCCCAGCTTGGATGTGAAAGGTAACTCGACAGCAACACGAACGACGATACGTACCGAGCGCCCGTCACCATGTCTGCCTCGACGATCTGTCCCTGTGACGACCGGGCTCGCTTCACCAATGCGAGCAGGATACCCAGCAGGCAGATCATCGATCCGCTGGCAAAGTCTCCTAGCAAGTTGGATGGAGGCTGTGGCTTTCCTCCTGCGTTCCCGAGCATGGACAGAACACCGCTCAGTGCGATGTAGTTGATGTCGTGTCCTGCCATGTTGGCGTATGGTCCTGTTCGCTGGAAGCCCGTCAATCGTGCAAAGATCAAGCCCTTGCTGATCTCCTTTTCGAAGTCCTGTGGTCCCAATCCGAGTCTCTCGAGCACACCAGGTCGGAATGGGTCAATGATGATATCAGCCGACTTGACCAGCTGCGCGATCAGAGCATGTCCATCAGCGCTCTTGGGAGACACTGCGAACGATCGCTTGCTGCGACAAAGGCTGTCCGGGTTGAGTCCAGTCTTGGTTTTGTCGATTCGAATCACGTCCGCGCCAAAGTCAGCCAGCACCATTCCCACGAAAGGACCAGGTGCAAGACCAGAGAACTGTTGCCATAGCATGGAAGATGATTGTACCGAGGTCAGCATATACGCTCCCAGACTCGAGCTCGCACAACTAACATGCTTTTTCCACTTACCTCGACCACCTTAATGCCCGCAAGCGGCAGGTTCGGATTTGCAAGGGGTTTTGGTGGCATTCTGCCGCCGTTGTTGAATGACATGTTTTCGAGAGATGACACGGAGAGCGAGGCTCGAGTTGTCTTATCGATGATGATGATGATATGTCGGAAGATAGAACGAGTCTTGTGCAACTTGTGCGGGGTATGCATCTGTAAAAACGCACGATTCACCACCGGTCTCTTTTCCGGCCCGTCGATGCGAAATTTAGCGAGCTAGACTTGCCAAAATTCCACTCAACACATTTCACCGCCATTTCACACTCAATTCCCCCACACACTCTCGACTAACACAGGCCAACAAGCCTCACCAACACAAACTGGACCCTGACTTTCTCTCGACACAGCCAAACCAACACAATCTCATTCTTGAGACACACAACGAACTGCTATTATAAACGGAAGACATAACGTTCTCACACCGACTGCTGACTATGCGCTGCTGTATAATGCCTTCTGCTGCTTCTCATACTCCTTATAGTCAATCACCCTTGCTTCTTTTCTCGACGTTTCCGAAGCAAACACCATCAAGTGACTCCTGAGCACGTCCTCTGGTGTCACACCCAAGTGTGTCGCATCCTTGTGTGCAACAGCCTTGACGAAAGCCCTCGCCAGACCCAAGTCTCCGCCTCCGTGTCCGCCTCCCTCGTGCTCTGGGTTGACTGTTCGCTTCTCCTGTGTTGCAAAGTCGAATACTGTGAAGGATTCCATGTTGCCGATCAGCTCTCCTCTTGTGCCGTGAATACGAGTGGAGCGGTTGCAGACAACTTCGGAGAAAGCGACCATGGTAATGTTGGCTGTAGCGCCCGACTCGAACTCAATGTTCACCACCTGGTTGTCGGCCACGTCATTCTGACCGTTGTATACGCAAAGACCGTAAGGACCTTCCTTGATCGCTCGTCCGACATTCTCGATGTCGACTACATCGACAATATGTTGTGCCCACTGTTATCAGACAGATACGGAACCAGAAACTTGTCAGCTCTCGTGCTCTTCTTAGGTGGCTCGAATTGTAAGGTGAGGACTTACGCGTTCAGGATCCTCAGCATCGCTCATCAGCGGTTCGAGGTAGACCTTCTTTGCACTGTATGGGCACTTGCTCTCGTAGGCACAGTCCGTGCACCTCTTAGCATCTCCAGCCTCCTTGGGCTTCTTACTCGGCTTGAAGTGCGCAAGGGACCCGAAAGACGAGACCTTCTTGGGTTCATCCTTGCCCATGTAGTACGAGAGGATATCGAGATCGTGACAGCACTTGGCCATCAACGAGAAGCTCGTCGTCGCCTCGTTCTTCCAGTTGCCTCGCACGTATGAGTGTGCAAAGTGCTGCCAACCGACAGGCTCGATGTGCTGGATGTTGATGATCTCACCCAAGACGCCCGAGTCGAGGACTTCCTTGACGGCCCGATTGTAGGGAGAGTACCGCATGACGTGGCCGATACCAAAGACGAGGTCGGTGCCACGAACGCTGTTGACCATTTCAACGCAGTCCTTGATCGAGTTCGCCATTGGCCTGTTGGTAGCCCAAGGAAACACATTGTCAGCTGTCCTGTTCCTTTGTACAGAGCGAGAAAGGGGGTCTGGCACTTACTTTTCGCAAAGAATGTGGTATCCCAAAGGCGCAAATACACTGACCACTTCAGCATGTGTGTCATCCATGGTGCAGATAGCAACAGCATCGCAGATCTTGCCTGCATCTGCGAAGCTCTTCCATCCATCGTAGCGGTTCTCTTCAGGAACGTTGTGGACTCTGCTCATCTTTTCCCGACGGAACTTCCACGGGTCGGCCACGGCTACGACTCGGCAAAGGTCTGGGTACCTTTCAGCATATCTGTGTTGCCCAAGTAGTCAGAACCAAGTTGGTCTTGTCAGTGCTGCTATCTCTTTTGCTTCCTGCCAAGGCTGGTACTTACGCAGCATAAGCGCTTCCACGCTGACCAGCGCCGATAATGGCCAGGGTGACAGGACGTCCTTGTGTAGAGTCTCCGATCGACATATTTGCTTCCGAAGTCAACTTTGCTGATGTTGGTGTGTGTG
Organism: Ustilago loliicola; assembly: GCA_022963135.1. Lineage (NCBI taxonomy): Eukaryota > Fungi > Basidiomycota > Ustilaginomycetes > Ustilaginales > Ustilaginaceae > Ustilago > Ustilago loliicola. The sequence continues at coordinate 717,681 of JALCUU010000026.1, read as the reverse complement.
TTGGTGATGATAACAAACTCAGATGTTCGTGGTCGGCCAGAAAGGCGTAGAGATAGCTTTATACCGGTCAAGGCTCGACCGAACGACAAGATGCGAGAGAGACGAGCAGCATCACCGACGAGGCAGACTCATGCGGGGAGGGTTCACCTTGATTTGAAATAGCCTTACCCTCGCACAACACCCAGCGCCACGAGGCGTTTTGTGTTTTCGCGTGGCCGAGCTCGGTCCGATTTCACCGAGCAATCTCGTCGGTGCCGTTGTGGCCGTCCCGCTTTCTACTCCCTGTACTTCTCTTGCCTGCGATTCCCATCATTGCCATTTGTAACCAACATCACCGACCTTCCCTTCTCAAAGTCTGTGTGCCTGTCTTAGACCTTTCAGGTGGGTCGACCATACGCTGATACCCCGTACTTTTGTCCAGGTTGCCGTCGACTCACCGACGCAAGCTACCTTTGTGGACCCTGAACGTACCGTTCACTCACTTCGTAAGGCATGCTCCTGGTCAGGAGACAAGCGAGGCCCACAAGCCCCCTCGACGTCTGCGACCGGACCGGCTCGGCCACTTTCTTCTTGCTGCTCACATTCATGCCACTCTTTGCTTTTTGACGTTCCGATGAAGTCATTCCTGTGATTGCTCGCGTGAACCTGTTACATGACACCTCCATGCCTAGCCCAAGTCAAACACTGATTCAGCGTATCCAGTAACGGCGTCGCCGGGTGCTGAATGCTATTTTCTCCACTGCTCGCTGCTGCTCGCTGCTGCCATCCATTCTGCCCTGCTCCTGCGCCATCTCCGGCCGCAGCAACACCATTACTAGCGCTGATAGAACCATGTCTATGATCCCTAGCATCAGCATCACTAGGGGACCAAGCATAGCCGTTCTCTCCCCTCCCATCATGACTGTTGCTGGAGTGACTGAGAACCATGTTCGCATGTCCAATATGCTTTGAGTAAAGATCCAAGAACATGTTGATCAACTCTACGCTCCTTAATCTGTCCCTAGGCAAAAGACGCTCTGGGTATTCAGCGAGGACGTTCATCAGGAACAGTACTGCTCGTGTCAGCGCCCAGTGGAACCAAAGTGGCAGAACCAACACGTTGAGTGAGACTTCATGACTTCTTCCATCTCTGCCGCCTCCACTACTGCTAAGCGTAGGCAAGCAAACCAGCTCCAGAGATCGGAGAGCTCCTTCGACTCCTCTCGTCAGACTCTCCCTAAGCGCTCTGCTACGGAGAGCTTGCAAATCGGCCTCAGTAGAGCTCTTGTCGCCTCTTCCCCTCAGTCCCCCTTGCTGACCCAAGCTACCATCCCACAGCGTAGAGTCCAAAAAGTCACATCCTATCGAAGCGATCAACACCCGCGCCAAAAACAGATCCAAATAGAGCATACTTTCCGATTCGCCAATCGCATCTGCATCAAGCCTGCCTGCCATTTCCTCCTGACACGAGTCCAATTCCTCAAAGGCGTCGAGGATCGATTGCAGACAGGAGGATGCGTCGCTTGCTCCACCCGATGCTGTGGGAGCATTATCCGCCGTGGAACCTTCGCGACAAGAAGCACAGCTTCGACGAGAAGGACTTTCCTTACTCGCTGGATTGGCTTCCTTGCTGAATTCTGTCGATCCACTGCCTGCAATGTGATAAGCCTTGCTGAGGATCCAGGCGATCTTGGAGTGGATGATCAACACCCTATCCCTGAGCGTCGTATGCTGCGACAGCCCTTTGCTATATTGCAGAGAGTCACACACCGCATACGGAGAAGATAAGCCCGCAATAGACGGAGTACCCTCCATGCAAGCCTGATGTATTTCGGTCACATACGCACTTAGCCATACCCTGAGCAAATCCTGTTTACCCAAATCTCGTGGCGGGGGGAGGATGGACATGATCTCGCCCATCGTCATCATCGCTGGATGTTGTTGCTGCCTTAGAAACTTTGCCGACCACCATCGCACAAGGCGGGAAGCCATCCATGCTCGTTTGCCGCCAAACCAAGAGGCGAAAAGACTAGCGCCGACGATCTCCTCTACTCCAATGCCTAGCTCCGGGTCGAGTTCCTTCTCGAAGTGAAGGTTGCTCTGAAGATGCGAGCTCCGATGAGCAGAAGACGAGAATAGAGTCTCGTAGACGTTGCTGCAGGGAAAGCTTGGATCGTCGGTCTGTAACCTGGCGATCAGATCTCCCTTCAATCCCCTGTGTAAACGGTTGAGCTGCGCATGATGCAGCGAAGCCACGGCAACAACACTAGCCAGGATCATGGGTGACATGATCGCGTCCGGTCGATACGTGGGGAATCCAAAACTATACTGATCCAGATACTCGGCATAGAACCTGAATAGCACAACTGCGTCGCTGGGCGAGACGAGATCCTGTTTAATCACGTTAGGTCGAGGGTCTTTGCTGCCAACATCGGAGGTGGCTAGACGGTAGAGGTTCGGATAGGCGGCAGAGGTGGTAGGCTGGCGAGAAGAGAGAACTTTCTTGCGATGATCGAGAACAGACATACGAAGTTTCTGAATGGAAGAGAGGGGACGAGAGGCCTGGTCGGACTCGTCTTCTGTGGTGAATGCTGCGCGGTCGGAGGTTGTGGGGACCTCGTCGTCGGGTAGCATGGGTGGCTCCCCTTGCAATGATCCGCTGCCGGCCGCTGCGATGGAAGAGGATGGCGGGTGCGGTATCAGATGTGATGATGCTCCCACAGCTGGTTTGGGCGAGTTGGAATAGCCTTGTGTCGGACCGCCGACTAAGGACCCTAGTAAGCCATTACTTTCCGCGCTATGATGGTGTCTATCAGCATCTCTCGGGGAGAACTGACTAGTGCTCGGGTAGCTCGAACTGCTTCCAATGTTCCCCTCCGCATACACCGGACTGTCATCCGTACCCGAATGGCTATATCCTCCCACCGGCGTCCTCCCCTGCACCCCTCCTTCACCCATCGTTGCCCTCCTTCTCTTTTTCGCTCCCTCGCCTCCATCACCCCTTACCACCCCTGTATTTGGCGTAAAACTCTCTCTACTTCTGGGGAAGCTAGCTCTCTTATCACCAACCATCGGACTGCCTGTCGTCTGTTTCTCCAAAAAGCTCTGTAGTGACCCTTCGAGCGCCGCCAACTGATGTTGAACCCTCATCTGCCAACTGAGTGGCTCTCTCTTTCCCTGCAGCTCGCAGTTCACGCCCAACCGCAAGCACCTTCGACAAGAGGTTGCATTATCCTCAAAAACACATTTCACCTTGCTCTGTCGACAGCGAAAACAAGTTTGGGTCCGTTTGGGTTTTTCGCCATCCTCGTCGAGTTTTTCGGGCGAATTGGAGGTGTTACTCCCTGAAGCGCTAGCAGTGGGAGGAGGAGGTGCTGCTGCTGATGCCGATGCGGCTGCTGGGTCGATTGATGCGCTCATCCTTGCGGGGAATAGTGGTAGTGTTGGAGGATGGTGTAGGATAGAGAGAAGGTGTCGAGATGAATGCTAAGGGTCCTAAACGCTCGGGGAGACGTATACTGTACGCGGACAAAGCTCGGCGACCAAATACAGCGAGCGGAGCCCACCACCACCGAGTTCCGTTAAACCCTTTCACAGCACCCTTTGCGAGGAAAGGGGAAGGGATGCACGAATGATAGAAAGGCAAGAAATTTGATTGGTCGCCCCCACATGGATTGGTTGCGGACCGGTTCAGAAGCGATAAGACTGCTTTGATGCCACAGAATCACAATTGCAGGAAACCAAGGCCTCGGCTAAACAGGAGACAGAGATTTGCCATGTGGTCGAATCGCACTCAAAACCCATTCGCTGGGAGACGAGGCATGAATCCAGCGGAGTCTGTTCTTCTGAGTCTTGCCCCGCAATGCGCTCTTCTCTCAAGCTACAGTAGCTGTTCGGCATCCAAAAGTAATCAGACATAATGCCTGGTCCTGCGGGACACAGAGAGCGAAAGGTGAGGAGCAGCGAAGAGCAAGAGGGACGAATGGCGACCGAAGCAGAGGACCGGTCAACTCGCCCTGGCTTCTCTCTCAAGGTGACCAGACGTGAGAGTGACTTCAAGCGATGATGGTGCAGATTCGGCCTCGCTTGTGGCATTGCAGCACACCGAGCTCGGTCCGTCAGCGTTCTCACTCCTCTCCTGCCTCTATGTCTTTGTCGGCATTGCTCATGCCTATCAGCCTATCCAACCCCTGCCTCCTCTTATCACTTCCCGCAACTCGAGATGATTCATGGATATCTATCGTATTGCAGCATAACATATCTAGACAGCGGCGCGGCGGAACCTACCTAAGTCATCAAGAGCGGGGTAATCGAAGCAAAGCGATGCGGATTGAGAACCGAACTACTGCTACCCAATCGCGCAAAGTTGGCGCGTTCGGAGCCATCTCCTCCGCTGTAACCCCTCTGCATACTGTATCTCTTGTTACTTTGTTAACTCGTAAACAGGCAGACCCTCCTCACCAACGGCCTTGTCCTCCGTCATGCTCGACTTCTCCACATCCGATGCCACAGCTTCCTGCTCGATCGTTGTGAACTGATCAATGCTCGTACTAGCAAACTTGCGAGCAGGAACCTTTGCTGCGAAGAGGACTTCCAGTTCACCATAAGTCCTGTTTTGCGGAGACCCAAAAGAACAATTCGAAAATTAAAAAAAATAATAATGAAAATCTGTCAGTAAACTATGCACGAGACCTTCATTCTCGTTTCTGCTGAAAGTGTGTGAAAAGACGTACCTGTTGGCAAGCTCTGGAAGACGGAAGTAAGTCCAGACCATCGAGACGGCACAAGTTCCCGCCCAGAACAACCCGGTCTTTGGACCCCAGTTCCAAACATCGCTGTTGAGCATGTTAGGCTGCAAAATGTTGGCCACGATCAGAGCGATGTTATAGGTATTGCAAGCTAGAACGATGGTCTTGCTACGCAGCCTAGTCGACGAGACCTCTGCAATGATAGCAAAGCAAACAGGTCCGATGGTCAAATCGTACACGAAAGTGCACAACAACAACATCGCCCCCACTGCCCAACTAACACCGTTGCTCATCTTGACAAATCCGAGAATACCCGTAATCAACATGGTGGTAAACATAGCTGCCTGACCCCAAAGATACATTGGTCGTCGACCAACCCTATTCATCAAGAACCAAGACATGATCGTTCCCACTGCACCGAGAGCGTACATTCCCATGGACATGTTGAAGGCATTGATAGTCGACAAACCTGCTTGGCTGAAGAAGTAAGTTGATAAACCTTGCAGCGGTGCACCCGAGGTAATCTGGATAAGCCAAGCCCAGCAAGCGATTTCTGTTCGGCGAAGATCGACGCCCTTGAAACAGTCGATGTAACGGTTCTTCTTTTGAAGAGTGTGTTCGTTTTCGTTGATCGCTTCCATCGCTTCGGTGTATTGGACCATCGCTTGGTAGTCTTTGACGAGTTCTTCTGCCGCGTCGGGGGTAAGCCCGGTTTTGTTGAGGACACGGTCGATAGACTTGTACGCTTGATCGTGCTTGCCGTGTCGAGTGAGCCACCAGGGGGATTCAGGAGCGAAAAGACAGGTGATGAATACAGGGAATGGCCAGAAGAACTGTAGCGCGTAAGGAATCCTCCATGCCCAAACATCACTCCTTACCACGGTAGCCCTAAGAACACCGGCAGCGAGGAGTTGTCCGAACACCCAGCAAAGGTTAACATAGGTAGCGAGAAGAGGTCGTAGGGGAACAGGGCAGATCTCGGAAGCATAAGCAGAAGCCAGCGACTGGAATCCACCCCAGGGAATACCCATCAAAATCTGACCAACGAGAAAAATGGGCAAACTTGTAGCAAAGAAAGGAATGAAGACGAAAGAAAGCATGAGGACAGTGCTGATCATCATGACCTTCAGATGGCCGAGACGTTCAGCAACGCTACCGGCGAGCTGAAGACCAATGATGCCTCCGATCCAAGCTCCGTTGGTGAGACCCTGTTGCCAAGGGGCGGAGATTTCGCAGTCGAGTGCGCCATCGTCTCCGGTCTTGCAGACTCCGAACTTTTGCGTGAATTCTGGCTGAGCGAAGAAGGAGGAGAGGATAGAGGAATCATAGCCGATTTGTACAATGGCTAACGAGAAGAGAACAGACCAGGTAACAGATATAGGCCATCGTCGGAAGGTATCACGAAGGTTTATGGTGGTTTGCCATTTTGTGGAGCGAGTGCTGCGTTCGACGACTTCGTCGAAACGGTCGCCAAACTTCTCGATGAGCTTGTCGCGGGTGTCGGCGTCGATGCGAGCGACGTCGTTGTTGTCGACCAACATGATCGATGTTTCCTTCGAGGAGGGAGGGAGATTGGAGTCTGTGGTGGAGGAGGGGGAGGGAGCACGCGCTCTAGGGTCCAGAGATCGCTCTATCTGATGAGATTGAGATAGGAATGGGAGCAAGGCAGTAGTGTAGTGGTAAGGCGATGGACAGGTTGTGGAGAGGAGGGTAGAGCGATAGACACAAAAAGTGGTGTTCATTTAACCAAACTCACGAGGATCCATCGAGTCTACATGACAGCTGCGTTCGTTCCTGACACGCGATTGTGGAAACAACCTCTGCCATTCCGTCGCTTATCTCTCATGTTTCGCCAACTGCATTGTCACATGTCGGTCATCGACCGCAGTGTAGAATCCGGGGAAGCGAGAGAAGGGCGAGATAAGATACACACCGACCGAGCAATGGGGAATGGGGTAACATAGACGCGCGGGGCAGCATGTCGCTCGCTTGTGGGGGCCAAATCTGCAATGCTTTTGAAATTGGCAAACAACAGTGGCGAAGTGCGGGAAAGGGCAACTCCAACGATGAGAGGGTTTAGACCGACGGTCGGACGGGCGGGGCCGCCACCAGCGGACGATTGCCTCAAGGAGAAGAAAAGCGTATATCGACGTCCACGAGTGGAACCGGTGGCCGATAATGAAAGGGTCTTCTCCTGTGGACGAAATGCTGTCAAAGCGGCGGCTTCAGGGTGTGAATTAAGTTTTCTGACAGCGATTCTGCGGTTTTTGGCGAAAATGAAATGCTTGGCCTCTGGAATTTCGCCCTTCGAGGCGAGCCAGAGTCGAGAGACCAAGCGAACGAAGCATATGGTCGAAGCTCGATATAATTTGATACCGTCGGTCACATCGGTCCGACCAATTGAGGTTACGATAGCCGAGCACTGTCCGACCTCTTGGGATGTCACATGGTGTTTGCTTGCTCGAGATACGACACGAGATCGCTTCTTTCCGTGCCTTCCTCGTCGAGGCAGCTGTTGACCGTGCATTGAGAGATAGAGGAGATGCAGGCAATGCAAGCGAACGCAATCATGTGTTTGTGTTTGTGTTGGTCTCCACTTTGCGCGGTATCACCGCGGGGAACGGTTGTTTCGGACCGATGTGAAGGTATCGGCCACGAAGAAGAGGACCGCGGAAGGCGGATATGTCGCTCTCGCAAGGCTCGAGGTCTTGACACGGAATTCACCGTTGTCTTGCGCTATCATCTCCACCACCATCACTATCACCACCATCTTCGCCGGCGACGACTTAATTCCTATCCCTTTATCGAACGAGATAAGTCAAGATGCCATCAGTACAGGAGACCTCATCATTGCAGCTTGCCTTTCCGGCAGAAGACATCCCAAAGGAATGCTTTGCATCTCTCAGCGATGAGTATGAGGTGGGTCTTCCCCAAGCTCTCCACTGCATCGTCGCAGCTTTCTGACACTCTATCTTGCCTGTCTCGTGTGTCGTGCGAGGATGTAGATGCGCCCCTTGGCATCAACAGATTACAACCGAGGCTTTATCGAAGTGCTCTCCTGTCTCGTCGAGACACCTGATCTCGGTGAAGCAGCATGGTGCGATCGCTTCAACGCCATGGTATCCGCCAACGGCACCTACTTTCCCATCGTCATCATCAGCAAAGAGACAGACCAGATCGTAGCAATGGGCACCATCGTAGTCGAGCTCAAGTTCTTCCGTGGCCTAACACGTGTCGGTCATGTAGAGGATATCGTCGTCAACACCAAGCTGCATAGCGAGGGACTAGGAAAAATTGTCGTACAGACGGTGATGAACATCGCTGAATCGAAAGGATGCAGTAACATCATTTTGAACTGCAGTGATGAGAAGAAGCGTAAGTGCCGTCCAATCGCCCTAAGTGGTCCGAGAGGATCGCTTGCTGACATTCTTTGGCATATCCTCGCATTTGCTTTGGGTCTGCGCTGTGACAGCGTTCTACGAAAAGTGCGGATTCTCATACAGCGGCCTGCAGGTGGCCAAGAGGATCTCCTAAATCCCTTCTGTAGCACTGAATCGCGAATGCAAAACCTAAGAAAGCGAAAACAAGTTTGGACCTTGTCTGTGCGTTTTTCTTGGTGCTGAGAGCGAAAAAGGGGAGAAAAAAGCGGTCAAATAAAGTTGCGCACAAAAATCAACTTCCCGCACCAACACGGACCCTTGTTTCTGCGCACACCACCACCATTCATCAACGCTCACTTACCGAAATGAATTCAGTGCAAAGCAGCGCCGAACTCTAAGATTTGACTGGGGTCTGCGCCGATGCAGAGGATCAACGCTTTGACCTGTTGAATCCCGCACATTCGTGGGTTTAGCTGCGTCGCTGGTTCACGAAGAATGCCAGATAAAAGGGGGCTGGACGCTCCCGACGGCCAACCACCGTCTAAGAGGGTCGCTCAAGCAGTTGACGTTAGCAATATGTCGGACGAGCGAATCATTGCATCTCTCAAGCATCCTAGGGTGACGGGATCAGATTTCTCTGCACCTCCGCTGTTCCAACAACCCGCGCCTCTGTGCTCGTTCTCTTTTGACGAGAACCGCAAGCAGTGGCAAGATGACCGCAGCAAGAAGTACTATAGAGGACCACCTCCCTACACCAATCGGCATCCAAAACAAGGTCATCGCGCTGCCCCTCACTTTGGCGCCGATCTCAATTACGGATTCGAGCGCTTCATCCAGCGTGACGAGGGCGTAGCAGAACATCTCGATGGTCTCGTGATTGCTCTGCAGCACCGAACAGAGTCTGCTGCCTCGGAAGCAGAGCGCGATGAGCTCGATCAAGAGAGAAGACGTTCTGATGTCGTAACTTGGAGAGGCATCATCACTAAGATCTGCACCGCTTACAATCAGACCACCGATGTGCGTTACCCAGACCTTTTGGAGTTGAACGCGATGATGGTGGACGGGACCCTGTATCTGGAGGAGTACACTTCGGTGGCCGACAAAGCTGAGAAGCAGAAGAAAGAGTCGGATCCTATGATGCAGCGCTTCTCCTACTACGGATACTCATTCGAAAGTTACTGCACAGTAGACAAAGAAGCCCAGGTCAACGAACCCTTTCGACCCACTGCACGAGAAGGTAGCGTCCTACCACATCCACCAGGATGGGCAGGGGACGTAAACACGAACGTCCAATGGTGTCAGATCGTCAAAACAAAGTTGGGCGGAAACAGACTCGTCATCGGTGGCGAAGTGGATGGCGTCTCACGCAACCCGAGTACAGGTCGCGAAGAATTCGTCGAACTCAAGACATCAATGCAAATGGCACCTTACCATCGCAACCCAGGCAAAGCCATCAGCGATCAAGACCGGTTCGAAAAGAAACTTCTCAAGTTCTTCCTTCAATCCTACCTTCTTGGCATCAGCAAGATCGTGGTTGGATTCCGGGATCACCATGGAATGCTGACTACTCATCAGGAGTTCGAGACATTGCGAATCCCACGTATGGTCAGAGCAGGGCAGCCTATTGCAGGGAGGTACGATGGTACAGGAAAAGCTGTGATACGAGAGCAGTCTGTATGGGAGCCAAAAGATAGTCTTGGATTCGGAGATCAGATTCTTTCTTTTGTCCGGAAGACCATCTCGAACCACACTGCTAAGCAGACTAATGGAGAAGCCAAGAATGGCGAGAGCGAACAAATGGCAAATCCAGTCTTCCGAGTCACCTTCAAACCACCTTTCGAACAAGTTGAAATCCGCCAACTCACCAAACAAGAGGTGCTTGAGCAAGTTCAAGATGGAGGTACTTCAGGTGAAAGAGTCGGCTTCCTACCAAGAAGCTATTACGACTTTGTCCAGTCTCGAGCTGGCATAGACGCACGCTCTTGATTGAGATCATCGTGACACACATTGTTGCAGCAAGGAGAGAAGAGATGATGCTAGGCTCGGCCGAATAGATGACACAATTGCGTGCGAGAGAGAAAGAGACTGTGTGAATGCAGAGAGAGAGACAAAGCGGGACAAGATGCGGAATACTGAGACTAGATAAGACGTTTGAAAATGAGAAGAGCGACAAGGATGCCGAGTGCTTTGATGCAATTATCGATGAGGGTAAGCTTTTGTTCCGTGGCTGAGACTCGGCTTGCTGCAGTCGTGCGTGTTGTAGGAGATGCCGATGATGATGATGATGACGTGGTGCGTTGCGGAACAGCGGGTAGGGTCATCGGAAGAGTCCTTCTCTGATGCAACTGCGGTTGTGGCTGTGTTATTGGTGCAGTGACAGCAGGAGTGATTGGTGGAGAAGGTGAAGTCGAAGTCGAAGTCGAAGTCGGAGATGCCGGAGAGTTGACTTTTGTGCTTGCTTGCTGTGGTGGAAGTGACGGCGCAACTGCCTCTTCGACCAGCAATGGAGGTGCAGGTTTCGGAGCAGCCGACGTTGAATCCGCCTCACCACTCGACGAAGAAGCATTCCTCTGCGCCTGCTTGCGAGACTCTGCATCCAAATCAACTTGCAACCCTTCGGGTAATCCTTCCTCCTGCCTCTTGTCCTGCTCAGGATCAGGATCGGGCAGCATCTCCAACGTCGTCTTTGCACAAACGTCACATTTCCAAGCTCTACTCTCCTTTGCCAGCCTCTCCCTCGCCTGCACAGGATAGTCCAACGCACCTATCCCCACTGCCGCTTCTGCTTTCGCCGTCATAAAGGTCTGCAAACCCAAAAGTGCCGTTCTTATCCCCCATGCTGGTTGCCACATCTCTTCGTGAAACCCAGTAAACGTCAAGCAAATCTTCTTGTTGAGCTCCCATCTACCGTTGGGTGTTAGAAGCATAAGGTTGGGTGGTCGCATAGGGTATTCTGCAGGCAAGAGGATGCGACCATGATACAGACCCGATGCGAACTCGGTGTTGGCTGGGCCACGAAGGGTGAAGTGCCATTCAAAGATGTTATCTTCCAAAGGTGAGGCGGTGTAGAGATCGGATTGGTCCGAGGCGAGTTCGCGTGCTTCCGAGAGAATGCGTTTGACCGCGGACGATTTCTTGTTGTGCGATGTTGCGGTCGCCATCTTTTGCTAGGCGTTTTACGATATCGAGGTCTGTGCGTGGTGGTAAAAGCTTATCGCATCTCGGCAGCAGTGTGTGATGGAGCCAGAGCAGAGTCGGAGGAGCCGTCTATAGTGCGGATGAGTTTGTGGTCGTTGAAGTACAGTAGCAATCGTATGGAAGAGGCGGCGGAAAGGTGTGCTTTTGATGATGATCGCAGGCTCGAGCAAGGTGTGGTGGGCAACTGGTGGTACCTTCCACGTTGGAAGCCTACAGTACTGTATCGCTTGGTGGGAATAAAATCAAGTCTCAAAAAGGTGAGCCTCTCCAACCGCCCGCCCAAGTCGCCGACCTTGCGCCGCTGCAGGTCACTGCACATTGACGCGGTCTAACAAACTTGCGCTTCCGCTTCTTCCACTAGCCACACCAAGCCATTGAATCGAAGAATCTTATCGGGACTTCCAGCGGAGATCGGACCTGATCTCACCATATAGGGAAAGTAAGGAGGGCAAGTCGGTGATGGACTGCAAAAAGGCATCGCCGGGATCTCTCTTGCAGCATCAGAAGCATCAACAGCAGCAGCACATGATGCAGGTGCAGCTGTTGCTCCGAGTCCAAGTGTTGTGTTGTCCTCTGCGCTACGGCGGAAAATGAAGAGGGCTCGGAGAAGTGGGTTGTGAATTTCTCAAAAAATCACGCGAAGACGCACGATGCCACGTTTTTGGAAATCACTGAACAGCTTCGGCGCTTCCATGACTTTCACTCTAAGAGCACTCGCTCGAACCCTTCACTTCATCACCTTTCCTCCCACACTTCCTCGTCACCTATTATCACCACCACCACCATCATCATTGCCTGTGACTCAGCAGCTCTCGGAACGATGAACGCAGCGCTTTCAAGCGTCCGATCGCGAGCATTGGAGGCCGTCTCTTCCTTCTCTTCCAGATCCCATACCTCTCTCCCTACAACATCATGGCGATCCACCGACAAACCTAAACGTAGTTTCGACCGTCCACGACTCTTCAACCGCAATCGCTCTGATCTTGGTGGCGAAGCAACTAGCAGCCATGCTCGATCAATGTCATGGGAAAACGCTGGAGCAGCACCATCAAAGTCCACCCTGCTCTTCGTTCTAGGCTGCCTGGTGTGGTATACCTCCTCATCCCTGTCCTCAAACACATCCAAAGCTCTCCTCTCCAAACCACGAATCACCGCTCACGATCCAACCGCTGCTCGACCACCACCAGCATTCCCATATCCCGTCACGCTGACGTTGATACACTTTGCATTCGTCAACATCTGCTGTTTCATCTGTGCATCTCCCCGCATCCTCGGCAACCGTGCTCTCACCCGTCTCGTCAAACCCTCTTTCTCCCGCGTAGCCGAGGTCGGCCAACTAGCGTTCTTCAACGTCCTCGGCCAAGCTTTGTCCTCGCTCGCCATCTCCCGCGTCCCCGTCTCCACAGTACATACCATCAAAGCCCTTTCTCCCCTCTTTACCGTGCTATCCTACACCTATCTATTCAACGTCACCTACAGCTCGCAAACGTACATGTCGTTGTTCCCTTTGACAGCGGGAGTCATGATGGCGTGTACTGGGTTTGATTTCAACGCAGATGACGTCGTTGGGTTCTCTGCTGCCCTTGCGTCCACGTTTGTATTTGTGGCGCAAAACATCTATTCGAAGAAGTTGCTCAGGAAGGGAGAGAAAGACGCAGGAATCCCAGGAACAGACAGCGAGAAAATGGACAAGATCAACATTCTGTTCTACTCTTCTGCTTGCAGTATCGTACTTATGATTCCCATGGCGCTTTACTATGACGGGTCGAGCTTGCTCTTCAATGCTTCGTGGATGGCGAACGAGCACTTCCCGCAGGGAAGGGGCGCACCTGTGCTTTGGTTGCTACTGTGTAACGGCCTGGTGCATTTTGCACAGAACATCCTCGCATTCAACGTGCTCTCGATGGTCTCACCCGTCACTTACTCGATCGCATCCCTTCTCAAGCGAGTGTTTGTCATCGTCCTTGCCATCATCTGGTTCCGACAACAAGTCACTCTGCTACAATGGTTCGGTATCGCCCTTACCTTCTATGGGTTATGGATGTACAACGATAGCAAGACCAAAAAGGATGTCTCGCAAGCTGAAAAGAAGGTTTCTCGCAAACAACAAGGTTCCTCCCTCGGAGATGGGATCCTACCCCTCACCTCCGCTACTTCTGGCAGGGGTCAATGGTCGGCATCGGCACCACCATCAGCAGCGGTACAGAGTTTCCAGTTTGCACCACCACCGCAGCAAAGATCGGCTTATGTACCACCAAGAAACGTCGGCGGATGGAATGACATTCCCGAGTCGATGATGGGCGGGAAGAGCTATATTAAGGATCCGACAAAAAGTCTACCGAGTCCTCCGGATAGCGATAAGGAGGCCTAAACCGCTCAACCCTTCACATAGCTTAGAGACGATTCACTATAGATTCTTTTGCCTTTGGACAATGGTCATTCTTACCCGATTATAGACTTGTATCCAAATCGATGTGAGATGGAGAGGGTTGAGCACAGATCGCGTTTGTGTGATGGTATTGAGAACGATGTTTGCTCTAGAGTCAGACACATACAGACACGTGAATAAACTCAGTGGCTAGGGTGCTGCGTGAGGCTTTAACGACGAATGCCTGAGAACTGGGACACTTGGAAGTTTTGCAAAGATTCGATCTGAACACATCACACGGTGTAACAGTATTTCTCACAGGCATGCTGCGACGGTTGTGTGGGACGGTTGTGTATTAGTGTTGAGCAAAGCAAAGCAAAGCAAAAAAAAAAAAAAAAAAAAAAAAAAAAAAAGAGTGTAGAGGGAAGATTTGTATATGACCAAACCGAAGAGATTTGGCGGTTGAAGAAGGAAGAAGGAGCGAGGGACGAAGCGGTTTGAGGAGGGAGAGAAAAGAAGGTGAGGGGTTTAAAAGTTTCCGGTTCCGTGGAAAAGGGGGGGGGGGGGGGGTATCTTGCGAGCGCAGCGTGAGGTGTGTAGGGAGATCCTGGGTGACGAAGGTGGATGGGTTTAGACGAGGACGTTGGTTGCTCCCAACCCAACCGCGATCAGCATGGAAGCGGCTGTAACGAACCATACTCGACCGATTCCTGCACCTGCTGCGGACGCACCGCTTGTCGAACCCAGCGCAAGTGATGGAAGACCGTTACTCGCGGTTGCAACTCCACTTGCTTCACTTGCTCCAGTTGCACTGGTGCTACCAGCCATCCTAACAGTAGTGGTGGGAGCGGTGGCTGTGACTACTACTGTTCCTCCACCGATATTTCCTCCACTGTTTCCGCTGTTTCCACTGTTCTCTGCCGAATTTCCACTGTTGGAGCCACCACTAGCCGCGGTTGCAACAGGACCGAGTTGAAACGTACTCGTTTGACTTAGACTCTGGAATGCATAACTGGTCGAAGTAGCTAGGGGAGAGACATTAAACGTGCCCGCAGCATTGGTTGTTCCTCCCTGGTTGGTTTCGGCAGGGTTGAACTGGGTTGTTTGAACCGTGATGGTACTTCCATCCCTTCTTTGTAAACCTGCGGCACTAGCGACGCTGATCAAAGCCAGAACGGCTGGAAGAGCGAGTGAGCTTGATTTCATCCTGTCCAGAAAGGCAGCGCAAGTAGAGGGTGCAGATGAGATGTTGATTGGGTTGGTGTTATCGAAAGTAGTGTGTGGTGGCGGTCGATGTTGGAGGGTGAGGAGGATCGAGCAACACAACACACACGATCACCAAAGGCTAACTTGTGTGACGCACCATCCGCCGCTTCAACCCCCCCGCCTATCAACGCAGCCATCATCCAAAACAGGAAACAGTCTCGATTCGCAGACAAAAAGAATAATAAACAAAAAAATATCCCCGTGTCCACCAGCAGCAGCGTAGATCTTTCCATGGAAATCCCACAAAGTTGCCAAATGCGGGGCAATTCCTTGACCACCGTGAAAATGGAAATTTTGAACCCGATTTGCACCCGATTCTCCCCTTCCTCTCCACCTCAGAATGCCCAACCTATGTACTGTATACTCATCAATCGCATATCGACACATCGCCATCACTCGCACGCACAATGTGTTACAGCACAAGTAGGTGGTATTAGTTTCGAAACACTTCGGGACCACGGAACGAGACAAGAACGAGCGAGTGTTAAACAACAGAGCAAAGCAAACAGGACGAATAACGAAAGCAGAGAAGAACCATTCCGATTTCCCATCGGTTCAGAAGTAGAAAAGAGGCATACCTCCTTTACTTCCCGAACAAGTAAATGAAGCTACCACGAGGTCTGTCCCTAATCGGCATCAACTCGTACCTGAGCGCTTCCAACTGAACAAAGAAACCTGACCTAATGAAAGGAGAGCAGAACAGCGGGATCACCGCCAGGAAGAAAGCGTGCAGCATCAACACCGACAACCAAGTAGGGATCTTGGCGTTCAACTCTGGGTAGGTGCGCTTGAACCAAGTAGCGGTGACGGTGGCGACACCGTTGAGCAGGAAGAAGACAAAGTTTTCACCGTTGGCAAAACCAAGCGTGAAATAAGTGATGTGCTCGTGGAAGATACCGGACATTGCAAACGTGATGATAGCCGCGGCGGCTTTGGGGAGGAAAGAGGATTTCTTGGCGGGAGCACCGGCACCAGCACCAGCACCGGCGCTACCGTTGGTCTTGGAGGAGGTGGCGTTGTTGCGCTTGCGAAGTTCACCATCAGCGTTGGCCTTTCCGTTACCGTTGACCTGGGAAAGAGGCTTGAGAGCGGCAGCACCACGACGCTTGGCGTTGGAGTTGGCGTGGTCATCTTCACCGGAAGTGTGACCAGCGTCGGTCTCAGACATACCGTCCATGTGAGAGAAGCGCTTTTTAGCAGCAGCAGCCTCTGCCTTCCTCCTTCGGATCGAAGTCTTGGTCTTTCCACCGCCGAAAACGACACGGTGAAGCACGGCAGCGATGGCGCGGTTCCAGTGACTCCAGAAGAGGCGGATGTTGGTAGTACCCA
The DNA here is from genome assembly GCA_022963135.1 of Ustilago loliicola. NCBI lineage: Eukaryota > Fungi > Basidiomycota > Ustilaginomycetes > Ustilaginales > Ustilaginaceae > Ustilago > Ustilago loliicola. The sequence goes on along the minus strand of JALCUU010000026.1, from coordinate 701,413 downwards.
AGGGGTTCTCGAACATGTCGGCCATCTCTACGTTGATGATCATACCAAACATCTTGAGCAAACCATCACCAAAGAGAGCCAAAGCCATGAGAATGCAAACACCGAGCATGTCGCAGTAGCAGTGGTAGGCAAATTGGCTCATGTTGCGAGTCAACTCGTAAGGAGGGATAAAGTAAAGAGCGCCGAACATGGCAATAGCCTCGATGATGACCTTGGGCATTCCCTTGAGGTTTTCGAGTCGAGCGTTGCGTTGGTAGCCTTCTTCAGCGGTACGTTCGGCGATCTCGTCAAGCTCCTTGGGGAAGGTCCAGAGCTGAGCAAAGAAGCGAGCAAAGGACCAAGACTTGACCTCGTCGTAAGATCGAATGTGGAAAATGTCCCAAACGAGCAAGCAAGAACGGAAACCAAGAGCAGGACGCCAGAAATCGAGAAGCATGACGCCGGATCGACCCGTGACCAAAGGCCAGGCGAGGAGCGAAATGATCAAGCTGAGAATGGAGAACCATTTTCCAAGCTGCGACTTGACAGCTACGTTGTGGTAGAGGAAGAAAGCGACGAGGGAAGAACCAACGAGGAAGCTGAGCATGCGAATCGCAATCAAGCCGGCAGTGTAGAGCGGGTAAGGAGGAATATCATATTCGACCACCTTGATCCCCAACTTGCGTGCGGTGTCGAGAACAGGGTCGGAAGCGAGAAGCTGGAATCCAAGCTTGGAATGGGTGCTTTTGCCGGCTAGCGACGCAAAGAAGGTGGATGCCTTGTCTTGAAGCGACATGGTGGCGGCAGCAAATGTATGGGAAGGGGGAGATAATACAGTGATGGTGTCGACCAAGGAGTTCAAGGCTTATAAGTGATGAGAAGAAGGACAGTTGAGTGGCATCGATTATAGACAAGGCACATGAACCGAGAGTCCGAGCGGTATACAATTGGCGGCGGCACAAGCGCCCTCTCGTCATTCGTAGCAGTCGCTTCGGAAAGAGAGGCTCGCATGACAGCCGCTGCTCCGTGCCTCGTGTCTCCTCCACAGAAATGCAATGCAAATTCGGGTTGGTGCCCTATGAAGTCACTCTTTTTCTTATAGGACTTGTGCAACGTGAAAGCTGAGCTTGAGAGTGAGCTCAAATTTGGCAGTCGGCACATACAGTACTGTACACGGCTGCAACACCCGCACGCCGCTCTCAAGCTGAAACTCTCGCTTGGAGCCGACTCGAATTTTATGCGTCCATTCTCAATTCTTCTGTTGCTGTTTCGGAAGGTCACTAACAATCACCTCAAATCACAATTCGATCACAGTCATGCCCGACGGTGAAGCCGACAACAAAAGAGAGGTTATGATCTCTAGAACAGAACAAGGTCATCCGAGTGATGCTGAGCAGTGGCAGAGTGACGGAGCAAAGATCGATCGATACAGTATATCAGTCGTCGAGTTGGTCAAGTTCATCCGTTTGTTCGGGTTTCCCCACTTCTGCTCGCTTAGCGTTCAATACTGTATCGACAAATTGACCTCTCCTTTTCGTGAACAAGCTTGTTTGCTGACATCACCGATCCCATCTAACCGAAGGCGACTCTCTCCGCCTTTCTTCTCACCGCATTGTTCACACTCGTCATTCCGTCCCTTGGTTCCTGGCAACATTCATTCATCGATCGGAACACACCGTCATAGGATACCAACTAGCTTCCATCTCGGGTGGCAGTGTGAATCAATCGGGCTTTCCTTCCATTTCCTAAGGAGCGATGAGATGAACTTTCATTCAGACCGCCCTGACGACTGCACCCGATGCTGCCAACAGCTTCCCTAGTCAGGATGTTGTCGGGTGTCAACGGGAACGACACTGATAACTTCCGGAACGACCGATGCACCATTCGGCAACACCCTCCAAAAAGTTTGACATCTGAGCCTCGTTAGGGTCGCCAAGATGCATCACCTGCATGTTCGCAAACGGTTGCACCGGAACCGGGTCCATGGTGGCGAGGTCAACAGTCGGTCAACCGAGTAAACAATCAACACAGTTCCAGCTGAAAACTGTGCCGAGGCGCGCCAGCAGCAGCGGCGGCTTTTGGTTCATTGATAGTCACTCTGAATGATGCTCCAGTAGCCGCGGTGCAGGGCTCCAAGCGCCTCATACACGTCGTACAGCCAGCCCTTCTGCACCAAGATGATAAAGGGGAGCCGCAATTCAGGCAAGGTGGTAACTCGTGATAGTGGGTACCACCGGATAATGCAACTCAATTTGACCGGTTTCCACACTGCCTACTGTAGTGCCACTATGCTGTGCACTGCCGGAAGATGATCCCTTTCTCTAGCCCGCTCTCGGAAGAACAGCTACTGTATCCGCGTGGGCTTCCAGGTCTTCCGTTGTGTCCCTGCATCAACCAGACGACCCGCTTCTCTGGAACGAGAGCTCACTCTAATCGATGTCGATCGTGTGTAAAGCAAGGCCCGATTCGCACCTCATCTCAGATTGCTTTCCTCCCGACGCGTCAACTTCGGTGAATGAAGGAAAGCGCTTTGATTCCCGATTTGATTGCCGACGACTCGAAAAAGTGGGGGAAATGCAGTTCTTCCAATCAAGATGTAATGTCAACACAAAGCTCGCATCCGCCCATCATCTTCAAAGTGCTTGCCTTGAACAGCATCATAGCGACACTGAAGCAAGTTCAAGATGCGCTCATTGCCAGTAGCACTGCGAGCCGGATCTCGCAGAGCGAGTACAACCAGCATCTCAAACACACAGCTCGCCGCCTCTACCTCGCGTGTCTTGCCTTGCAACCGTCGCTTCTCCTCCACGAGCACCTCTGCAGTACCACCGCTTCTCAAGCTTCAGAATGCACAACTCAAGAGTCTCGAACTAGCCTCAACCCCAACACTTGACTGGACCATCAACGATGCAGGCAAACAAGAATGCTGGGCCATCATCGCCCCGACCTCCGAACAAGGTGGTGCAGTTCGACGTGAACTTATCGACATTCTTGCTGGTCGTCTTCGTCCTCGCAAAGCGCCTTCCAACTTACAACATCCACCACCACATCCCTTCCTCTTGAACCCAGCGCAGCCAGATGCACACCCTCGACCAGCCAGCCACGCAATCAAGCACGTTTCCTTTGCGACCAAGATGGGTTCCTCCTCTTCCTCTGGCGAATTCACCAACTATTCAGCCAGGTACGGCGCCATTCGCGATCAAGATCGCATCACCCTATACGAGAGGCTCATGGATCTGCTGGATTGTCCTGTGGGTCTTGTGGCTGCACACAATCTCGTGCCGGATCCGTTTGCGAAAGCTTCAGCGGATCAAGTAGGTCTGTTCAAATACAAGTCTGACAGCGAACGGGAAAGCGCTTTGGCCAAGGCGCAGCAGGCAGACAAGGTGATCAAGCAGATGGCACCGCTATTGCTCATCACAGACGAGCTATTGCACAGGCCAGTAATCGCGCTGTCCAACGGTCAAACAAGGCGAGCGAGGATCTTGAGTAGTCTGATCACAGGTGCAGAGCTCGTCGTGCTCGAAGAGCCTTTCTCTGGCATTGATGCCAGTACAAGGGTAAGGCTGAGCGATCTGTTTGCAGAGTTGCACGCGGGGAGGCGCCCTCGCTTGGTACTGGTGCTACGTGAACAAGACGCCGTCCCCGACCTCGTCACTCATATCCTCCGGGTCAACGACGAAGGACAGATCACTTCCCTTGGTCCGCGAGATGGCTCCAACAGCTCAGCATCAGCATCAGCATCTTCATCATCGTCGTCGAAGAGTGAACCAACACAAGGAGGCCCACATGTCATCCGTTCAAACGCCCACTCCAACATCGGTCGGGGCAACACCTCACTCCCACCGCTCATCTCTCTACAATCCGTCTCTATCCAATATGGCTCCAAACTCGTCCTGGACAATATTGACCTCAACATCCACCCCGGTGACCGACTCGTGCTAGCCGGCGACAATGGTTCTGGCAAAACCACTTTGCTCGCCTTTCTGCTCGGCGACCACCCGAAATCCTTCTCTTTCCCCTCCTCCTCCCTCTCCCTCTTCAGCCATGCTCGGGATCACGCTTCGAACGCAAGAACGCTGCTTAATCGTCGTTTGGGACATCTTTCTCCCGAGCTGTTCAATGCTTTCCCGCGCAAGACGCTCGCTGCAGGTGGCCTCACTGTTGGCGAAGTTGTCGCGTCTGGATTTGAGAATGTGTTCGCACGAAGAGCGTACGACGAGAAGCAGAAGCAAAGAGTATACGCGCTATTGGCGTTGTTCGGTGACTTGATAAAGTCTCCCCACCGTGCAACATTCCCTTCTGGTGCTGGAAAGGGAAGGGGGGAGGTGGAAGATGTGAAAAGCCTTTCGAGCCGAGGATTTAGCGAGTTGAGTAATGGCTCGCAAGCAGTAGTACCTTTTCTCCGTGCTGTGGTGGGGAACCCGCAACTGCTGGTGCTAGACGAACCGTTTCAAGGCATGGATAAGCGGCAGGTTGAGCGCACAAGAAAGTTCATTGATCGTCCGCAAGACTTTCCGATCGGAAACACTGAACAGGAGAGAAACGCAGATATGCAAGAACGAAGACGGATGGCAATAGTTTTGGTGAGCCACTACGAATCCGAATGGCCTCTTACTTTCGGATCCCTTCTGCGTTTGCGTGATGGACGCGTGGTTGAACGGATCTAGCTGCGCCTTCACAACTACACACATCAACATTCTTATCATTCGAACGAATTGGTTTGCATTGCATTTGCTATTCATCACTTGGCCTCTATCCACACTGAGCTTCGACTCAAGCTTTACCCGCAGAACCAAGTAGTTCGAAAAACCTTTTGCACACCCTCCCGAACTCCTGCATACCACCATCATACACCTCATTCAGTGCACCTTTCTCGAGGTTCTTTGCCCAGTATTCCACCTGAGGATCTCTTGCCCAGCTGTTTACGTTAATCTTGTACGCGCCTCTCTTGACACAATCCCTGAATAGCTCGTCTGGGAGATCGTCGGTTCCATGAAGTACCAGATAACTGTTAGCCTTAGTTCCTGGTCCTACTGTCTTTTGGAGTTCTTCCAAAAGCTCTAGTCGGAAGGCAGGTGGGTTTAGGTATCGACCGTGAATGTTGCCGATACTGGGAGCTAGCATTTGAGCTCCGAGCTCGGTGAGAAATTTTTCGGCCTTTTCTGGCTTTGTCAACATTCCTTCCTCTATCACCCTCACCCCTGCTTCTCCTCCAGCCAACCTGCCGAGTTCAACCTCGACGGCCATACCGATCTTGTTGGCACGTTCGACATACGGTTTAGCCATGGCGATGTTTTCCTCATCCGTATCAAAGTGGCTGCAATCGATCATTATGCTATCCAAAGCCACGCCTTCTTCTGCCCAACCAAGGGCTCTTTCGATGTCTTCGTGGTTAGCCGCATGGTCCAGGTGAACAGAGATCGGAACCGAAGCAGAATGACAAGTGGATAAGCAGAACTGGAGGAATGGTTTACCAAATTGCGCCATTGTTACGGGAAACAATTGGCACAAAGCGGGCGAGCCGGATGCTTCGGCGGCGCGGACCAGCGCGACTACTGACTGAGCATCGTAGCACGATTGCGCGTTGATCGCGTATCCTCCTTCGTGCGCTTTTTGGAGGATCGAGAGCGTGAGGTTGTTGGTGTGATCCACTGGCATCGTGACGCTTTGTGGGTTTAGACAATGGAGAGAGAGTGAAGAATGGATGTAATGAAGGAAAGGAGAGAAGACAGAAGTGTACAGGGAGAAGCGAGAGGCTTCTTATAAGTGCAGCGCACGGGACAGTCCGAACCAAAAGAGTGCAGAGGGGCCGGCCCGGTAACCTCCCACACAAACAACCCTCTCCACTCTCCCCCACACCCTCGTATCGCACACTACTTTTGCTTTGCCGTTGCTACTTCGGTGGGCCTGAAGATCTTTCGGAAGAGGAGCGGGCGGACGGGCGATTGAGAGAGCAGCCTCCCACCCCCGCACTCAAGATACCAAGGACGTACAGTACAGTACAGTATGGGATATGCAAAGAGCGTGCCCCCACACCGACACAGAAAGAACCGGCGAATCAGCGCGCTTTCCCATGTTCTTCAGTGTGGGGAATTTTAGCTGCCGAGAAAGACGCCGCGTTTCTCCCACACGCCCCGATCTCCCGATTCTCCCCCTTTCCACAACCATAACCACAATCACAATCACAATCACCGCCGCGGCCGCTCTTCGCACCGTCAATGGAAGTTGAGGTGGTGTGAAAGCGCAAACAAGACATTCTCCAGTAGCGATTGGACGGATTTCAGGGTTCCAACCCTGATAGAAATTAATCGTGATAAAGTGGTGTAAACAAACCCTGATGTATGCTTCGACGCTCGTCGCTCAGCAGCCGGTTCTTGGTTCAGGTACCACCATCAAACTAAAGCAAGAGTACAAAGGTGGAAGATTATCAGGAATGCCGCCTAAGAAAGCAAACCCCAAAACAAGAGGAAGCCCCGCAGCAGCAACCTCATCGTTCAACCCGTACAACACCAACCTCGAAATCTCAACCTAGCTCCGATACCAAACGCAAGTCGGGACTCTAGCTCGCAATCCAACACTTCCTCTTCCGCCTCCTCTCCCTCATCAAATGAAAAGAAAACTCACCACTCAAACCGATGTGCGCGCAAAACACAGGGTCAAAAAGTAACTTGCACACTCATCGAAATCTTAGCAAGAGTCAACGAGGTCGACGGGAAAAGTGTCAAAGCAAGTTAAAAAGGGTCCAAGAATCTTACTAACAAGTTATCGACCGAGTGGAAAGCCGGCTGTGCATAAAGCACAAGCCGTGTGGTTCGACTAAGAATACCCCTTTCACCCTCACACACCCTATACTTTGGTCTAGAAATGATATTGCGTTCCACCATTACATAAAGAGTTGGGAGTTCAGGCCCCTTCATAACGCTTAATACTCCAGGTACGAACAGCAGCATCAGCCCCAGCACTCGCAACCACCTCATCTCCCAACCAAGCCACAGCCTGAACACCATTCGCATGTGCATTCTTAACCGCAACATTCTTCATCGGCTTCTTTACGCTCCACACATAGACATGTGTATCCAGTCCTGCCGACACAGCATGGCTACCGTCAGGGCTAAACTTGATATCGTTAATTCGAGCAGAGTGGAAGACCCAGTGCGCAATCTTAAGGGTCTTGCTAGCGAGATCGTAGACTTGGATCTTCCCACTTGACTCTCCAGCAGCTAGGAGGGAAAGTTGAGGATCGAATGCGAGTGCGGTGACTGCACTGCGGTTGTTGCTAAACACGTGAGTCTCGGTGAGGGTGGTGGAGGAGAGAGAGTAGAGGTGAACTTTTCCGTCCTCGGCACCGATGGCGACGAGAGAGGCGTCGGCGGAGATGGCGGTTGAGCAAGGCGTGTATGTGGTGGAATGGGTAGTTTTGGATCCGTTCGAGATAATGTCGATACCATTGGCGCCAGCGACAACTACGACGCCACTGGTTGAGGCAGCTGAGCCTTTGGGTTGGCTGGAGAGAGAAACGGCTGCGTTGGAACTGTACTTGCCTTCAGTGGGCGAGATTTGGCGCACCGAGTCGTCCATGCTCACCACGAAAGCACCATCGCGAGTCGTGTGTACACCTAGGACTGCCGCACTAGTTCCCTCCGCACCTGTAACAGGCTTGCATACTCCATCAGCAGTCCAAGTCAGCACCCTACCATCATAGCTTCCACCGACCAACGTCTTGCCATCTTGAGCGACATCCAACGATCGAACACCGAAACTCTTGCAGGCGCCATACAACTTGTTGACCTTGCCACCTTGCTCGATCACGTTGAGATCACCAGAGAAGCTGAGCGAGACAATGCGGCTCCCAGCCCAAACTACACCCACCTGCTGGTCATCCACCTTTTGACTGCTCTGACCGTTGAAATCGTGCGATGTCTCCACCTTCTCGCCTGCAATGTCCCAAACTTTGACGAATCCATCCGCACCAGCGGTAGCGATCTTCTTGCTATCCGGCGAAAAGTCAACAGCAAAGATGGTACCAGCATGACCGCCCGATGCTTTCGCTGAGAGCTCGACAAGGGTGTCGCCGGTCTTGCCGTCGTAGACAAAGACCTTGCTGTCCGACCCAACAGAAACGAAATGCTCGCCATTGGGTGCGTAGGCAACATCCTGTACGAAACGAGTGTGTGTGTTGATGGTCTTGTTGTACTTGTATGGTGCGCCATGGTAGAAGACCAGATTGTTGTCATCTCCAGCAGTAACAGCACGGAAGGGACGATCTTTGCGGATAGCCACAGCGTTAATCTGTCGACTGTGTCCCGTTACCTCACCAACACTCGAACCGGTATCAAAGCTAAATGCGTGTCCAAATCGCTCCTTGCCATCACCGACAGCAATGATGCGCTTGCTCTCGCCATCCCATGCAAGATCGTTGATGCGACCAGCAATGACTTTGACCTCGCTTTTGATGATCTGTTCGTCTCCGACAAGGTCCCATACTCGAACATTGCCAGCCTGGTCAGCAGAGGCACAGTAGTAGCCCGTGGGAGAGATGCGTGCTACGGTAGTAGGCTGAGTGTGCTGCGAATAGGCCAGGGCAGGCTTGGAAAGGTCGGTGATGGATCGAACAAAGACGGTGCGGTTCTGGCAGTAGACGACCTTCTCGCCCTTTGGATCAGCCGAGATCTTGGTGGATTGAGCTCGAACGGTGGCAGGATTGCCTGAGTAGAGGTTTTGCAGTGTCGCCGACATGGTGTTCGGAGAGGCGTGAGGATGATGGTCGAGACGAGGAAGGATGGAGGGATGTCCGAGTCGAGATTGGTGATGAGAGCAATGACAGCACAGCCCCTCAAAGTGACACTCTCTTTGGCAAGTCACATCCGCGGATTGAGATGCTCTGCTGTGCTGAACTGCGCTGTGACTTCAGAGCGCTCACTCTCGAGTGTCAGAATCACAATAGAAGAAAGTCCAACACAACACGTCCGTGCGCAATTCTTGCCAAATGTGAGATCAGTAAACTCCCACACATCAGCCACGATAAAAAAGGAATCGCGGCTGAGAGAGAGACAGAGACAGAGACAGCCAAGCCAAGCCAGAAAAGTGTGGGACTTACAGCCGCCCTCGTGAACTTTATCAGCAGCCATCACCACTCGTCGCCACCACTTCATCTTTCTTTTTGCCTTTCGGGTGGGTCGCCACCGTCGATGTGGTTGGGTCCATATCTTGGGCATCATCTGACCATGACGGATGTGTCAGCGTGCGCCACGATGAAATGCGCCGTATTGATATCCGATTCCTCACTGGCCTGGCTTGTTTGGACAGCTGACGTTGCCGATAGCACCTGATAGAACTATGACTAATCTGCTCTTGCTCGTCAATGGAGAGCGTGAGCAGCATACAAACAGTGGGGAGCTCGATCTCGAAATGGAAAGTGGTTCCAAAAACAATGCTGCAACGGTGCAGCCACATTAACTTGTTGGTGGGTGTTTGCCTCATGTGCAGCGAAGCACTTCGTCTTATATAAGCTCAAGAGGCCAACTGGACAACCTCGCCTCCGCGTAATCTCGTCCCTAATCTTGGCTTCTCTGTCGGCCCTCACTTTTCTACCATCGCCGCCATTTCGAACTATCAGCTCATACGAGACTAGTCAAAACCGAAGGCGTTCGACAGACAACAACATTGCTCCGGTTCGACAAGCCAGGCAGTCGGCCTCTTCGCACTCATGCGCATCCTCTTTTTATTTGCCACCGCCTACATCCTCATCGCAGCTGTAGCATGCCAGCCCCTTCGAGAAGCTGCAGCTGAGCTCGAGGTCAGCAGGAAGGCTTATCGCAAGCCCCGTCAGCCTCCGAAACCGCCCAGACATTCTACTCCCAAGGCCAAGCGTGTAAGTACTCTCTGATATCCTCGCAATATGATCGAGACCCTCGATGCTTAACTCAACATCACTCTCTCTTGATTCTGTCTACTTACAGAGAATCGAGGGCATCAGTGCGGCGAGTGAAGCCATCTCTGACCTCTTTTCGCGCTTTAGATCGCGCGGCGGTCGTCTCGCACGTAAAGCTGCAGCTGATGTAGCTCAGCCCGGTATCGATTCGTACACTCGACTCAAGCAGCACCCCTCTGCCACGCTCGACGGACTTACCGACCCTTCTCGCCCCGAATCTCGGTTCAAGCCTAGAATCAAGCCTTTCCGCTTCAAAGGTGATGAAGCTGGCTATGTTGCCGACGTCGATCATGACTCTCTAGCCGCAAAGCCGTACAAAAGACCTCCTCTCTCCGCCAAGCTCAGCACTCAAGCTGAGGCTGCTGGTGGTCAACTTCAAGTAGACCACACAACTGCTTCTGCATCTGAGCCAAACGGTCAGCCTGCTAAGCACGACGGTCTCTTCACCGATCCCAAAATGGCGCCATATGTAGCTGGTGTGTCCGTGTTCAGCGTGATAGCTTCTTGGCTTCTGGCTCGCACTATCAGTCAAAACACTCAACAGACCGACGCCCTCAACCAAGCCACGGCTAGCTCGTCTGCTAATCAACAAGCCGTGATGCAGCGAGCAGCTTCCGTCGACGCTGCTCGTCAAGCTGCTGGCTCTGGACGCACCGAGATTCGACGTCGAGACCTTTTCGCAGGCGATCAGGCTCAACAGGCAGCTGATGACTCGGTGCGCAAGCGTTCGGTGCTTCCCATCATCAAGCCGGAGAGGGCTGCTGACAACGAAGGCCAGCGAGAGACACTCTCGAAGCGAATCGATCCTCTCCAGATCATGAGCAGCGCTGCAGAGCGCACTCGGACTTCGATTGGCAGCTCTGCGAGCTCGTTCCGCGAAGCACTGCGCGAGTACGCTGACGACAGAAGGCAATTTGTCGGACCCTTGGTTGCCTTGGTCCTGAGTGCGCTCGGCCTCATCGGCGCGATCGTCTATTACGAAGTCAAGAGCGAAGAGATTTCGAACGAGCTGGCTGCCAACAGTACCGATCGCGCTGGTCCCTCTCCCTCGCCACCTGTGCTGCGTCTGATGAATATCGAGCCCTTGGATGAACCATCTCCCGTCGAGGATCCTGAGAATGAACAGCACTCTACTAAGCTTCGAAAGCGCTGGAACCCAGTCACTGCCATTCGAGACTGCTGGCAGGGAACGACCATCGAAGATGGACGTCGTGTCGCTGATGAGGTTGTCCAGAATGCTCCTCAAAGCGCAAAGATGCTGGCGGTCAAGTACCTCACTGGCGTCTTGGCATTCTTCAGCGTTAGTGCAGCGCTGCTTTACTACGGATACAGAGGTAAATCTGACTCCAACTCAAACTCCAACTCTGATCCCATGCCCATGCCCGAGCCCGACAACTCGAAGCAGCCTACTGTGCCTTCCATCCCGGCTTCCGAACATCGTAGCTCCAGTCAGATCCGCCACACGTTGCTCAAGAAGCGCTCTCTTGTTGTCGACTCGACCGTTCCAGTTCTTCTACCCATCGCCGGAGCGGAGAGCAGCGATCGCGCCTCTAAGATCGACGAAGAGAAAACGTCACAGCAATCTACCTCACCGCACGATCAAGCTGAGGAGGAGGATGAGATCAATTCGAAAGGCTCATCCAGGCGTTTCCTCGATGCAGTGCAGAGTCAGGATCTTCACAAGCGCATGGTCCGATTCCCACAAGTGCACCGCACTACCAGAACGCTCGCCGACGCTGGCGAGACTGCGCACGAAGTCAGTCCGAAAGTCTACGCAGCCCTTGCTGTCCTGTCTCTGTTGCTCGTTGGCTCCGGTGTTGGAGCTTGGGCCTATCACGAATACGGGGACTGGCACCTAGACCACACATCCCTCCACAAGCGCTCTCTCAATGACGAAGCCGAATTCGGAGACGCCACCCCCGTCGATCACTCAAACGTCGAAAGGAACCACAGCAAGAAGCTGGCACAAACGCTGTCGAAACGGGACGTGATTAATAAGATGATCAGGCGATCCCTGATGGGAGGCAAGAAGGCGTACGAGCTTGCTCCGCGCGCTTTGAAAGCCGCCGGGACCGAATCTAATGTTGCAGAGATTGTGCCAGTATCAGAAATCGACAGCGCGGAAGCTGACCATGGTGTGCGCGCATTCGACCCGACGGATATCCACATGGAGGCTGGACACTTCAAAACTTCACCTACATCATCGCGTTCATCAGCGTCGGCTGACGATGTCAAATACGCCAGACAACATTCGAAAAGGGTCGCCGGAGCGACACTCTGCGCATCAGTCCTAGCGGCTGGAGGCTTTGATGCTGTCAAGAACGTAGTCAAGCACGCTCGCAAGCCTGGTCCTGACTCTTCGTCATCCAAATCGCCTGTTCTTTTGCAGGTCAACAAGCCAGTTCTCAACAAGCAGGGAAATCAAGACATGCAGAAGCGGATGATGCCGATGGTATTGCATCATTACTGGGGCACACCAGTTGAGCATGGCACCGAAGCTCTGGCTGAAGAAGTAGACGAAGGGGATAAGGCCGTTGTTGCCGCGGGAATTCTCCTTGCCAGTACAGTCGTAGTAGGCGTTTCTGCTGTCCTCTGGTACATAAACCGTAAACAGCAGACGCATGACAACCACGGCCCCATCCATAAGCGTTCTACTCGGATGGTCGACAAGCGTGACCTGGATGCGTTGCCGCCAAAGAGCCTTCAGGAGCGGGCCGGCTTCGATGGCATCGAGGCCGGAGCTCGAGAGGTCAGCGCCGACATTCACATACACAGGCCCGAGCAGTCTAGGACGAAAGAGCACCAGCCTGCTGTGGTAATTCATGAGTGCGACATCGACCGCGAGTCTATCCAAGCTTTGGCGCATTGGATTCGAGCTGCCGACTCTCTTCTCTCGCGTGCTCCAAGGCACCTTTCCAAGCGAATGATCTCACGCAATGCGTTCAACCTCGCCATTGCAGATTTTAAGAGCTTGGCCTCGAAAGCTCAGCTCACGCCTGCTGAGCAACAAGCTCGAAAACATCGGCTGCGCAAGTATGGAGTGTTCGTTGGCGCCCTTGCTGCGCTCGACGGCGTCAAGACCTTGGTCCTGTACCAGGTCATCAAGGACTACAAGGAGAACAAGCGGATCCGACAACAGCTGCAGCAAGTGAAACAGCAGCAGCAGCAGTTCTCGGGCTATGACGAAGTTCGTGACAGCGATGCGGGTTATATTCTGTCTAAGCGCGCTAGGATTGTTCCCCTCCACGAGATCGAGGTGTCTGCTGCCGTACCGATCGATCACAATCCAGCTTACGAGCTATGGAAGCAGAAAGTGGTCCACACAATGAAGCTACTTGGTCTTGTGCTAGGGCCATACCTTACCGTCATTGGCATTGCCGACGGTATAGGGTATGGGGTCTATAAGGTAATAGAAAAAAAACACAAGCCGAACCAGTCCGGCAAATCACTCTCTGGCCCCGTTGGCAAACGTGAGCTCGCATTGGAGAAACAAGAGCAAGGTCCCAAACGAGAGTTGAAGGCGGAATCTGTTCCGATGGCTGACAACACACGATCGCTAGCCGCAACCGAGAGGCATAGGCTGAACAAGCGTTCAAGTCCGCCGTTGAGTGACGGTATACCGACGGGAGCCATCGTGATGCGATTCTTAAGGCAGGTCGCCGTGGACAGTCGACGATCAGGTCTTATCTCACCACCAAACATCGGTAGATGGCAGTCTGGATCCGATGACTCTGACTCGCGCTCTCGTGCCTCTATTCCGTTGCCCTTGTTTCTGCCGGCTGATGTTGCGAAGAGTTTGGTCTGGCAGCAGAGCATCAGAGAGGTGCAAAAGGAACCTGCTGAAGATCGCAGGCGGAATCGTGGCGATCACGATGCCAACGGCGGTCAGCAGCGGGAGGATCACCAACAACAGCGGCAGCAGCAGCAGCTGGTGAGACGTTCGCAGTCCTCACGCCTCTCTGCTGTCGCCGTGGACACGTTGCATGCGTTGAAGCAAAACAAGGTTAAACGCGCCTTGGATGCGGAGTGGCGGGAAGGTCAGTACCCTTCGATGCTGTTTGTCCCTCGAAGACCTCGTTCCATTCTTTCAGAGGCTAAGATCGACGACGGTCTGTATGGTGAAGGTCGTGGCGAAGCTGAACTTGACGCTCAAAAGCAGCGTCTTGCAAAGCGCGCTGATCATCCCAACCAAGGTCGCCTGCCGATGGCCTTGATGATTGCAGCCGTAGCCGTTGTCACTGAAGGCTACAAGAAGTATCGGGACTATCGCAGTCGCCCTCGAGTGTACTACTTTGCTCCCACGCAGCCAACTCGTACTACCCGTCAGCGTCCTCGATCTGAGAGTCCTTTCTCTGCCGTAAAGTAACCTTGTTTCCTTTTCGTTCGGGTTTTCTTGACTTTACTCTGATTCGACTCTTCTCTCTGGCAGAGATACCTCACATTCCCTAGGCATTCCTTTCTTTACTTGGCTCCTTTGATTGTTCAGCCGATAGTCGCTGCGGTTGCAGTGTGACTTGGTGCAATATTTCATTCCTTTCTTTCATCTTTTCTTGCATGGTTGGAAGTTTGTGTGTGCGGTGGTGCAAAAGCGGTGTTGGGAAAGGGTGAGCGGCAACTCGGGCGGGGGGCGCACAGCTGTCAAATTTGGCGGACGCAAAAAAAAAAAAAAAAAAAAAAAAAATAATAATAATAATAATAATAATTCGCGCGTATCGCAGCCACAGCGTGCGGATAACGGATGCTCGCCCGAGAACCCGTCGGTAAAATTACTCGAGATTACTGTATTGATAACCCCCACTCTCTTGCATCCAATCGTGCAGCTCTTTCTTTGTATCTCCCCCGCACAATCGAACGCTCACGCATCTTGGTCTTGGTTGATTCTTTGTTCTTGGTAAGTCTGGTTTCTTGTTCTCCACCATCACCGAGAAACGTAGGAATTGGCAACGCTAACAATGACGCCTATAGCCATCACTCCCTCCTCTTCTAGCACTGCTACGGCAGCTACACACACTTCGGTCATGTCTGCAGTGGCGATCTACGTGGTCAATCCGAACAGCTCAAGCATAATCACGCAAGCGCTATCCGAATCGCTGTCTGCACAGACTCCACCTGGATGTACCACCCATTTTGTTATGGGCCCACCAACAGCGCCGGAGAGTATACAGGATGTTGCTGGGTCGATCATCTCGGCTGCGGAGACGTATCGGTCTCTTGTTTCAGCTTCGCCGGGGTTGGATTTGAGGTTGCATCCGGCATCGTGTTTTTTGGTAGCGTGCTTTTCGGATCATCCTCTGGTGGGGATGTTGCGCTCGAAAGCACCGGGAAAACCCGCGATGCATTTGCTAGAGGCAGCCATAATTCATGCGCTAAGTGTAGGGGTTAAGTTCGGCGTGCTGACGACAGGGAAAAGTGTCGTACCGGATGTAGAGGCCGGAGTGAGGAAAGTCATGGGCGGGAACAGTGATCGGTATGTAGGAACTCATGCGACAGGACTCGGGGTGGTAGAACTGCAGAGTGGGAACAGGGAAAAGGTGGAGCGGAAGGTAAAAGAGGGCGCGAGGGAGCTGGTGAGGAGAGGTGCGGATGTGATCATACTAGGATGTGCTGGGATGACCGGGATGGAGCGGTTAGTTATGCAGGGTTGTGCGGAGGAGATCGGAGAGGGTGGCGAGGCGGTGGCGGTGATAGATGGAGCTAGAGCCGGGTTGCAGATCCTAGCTGGGTTGGGGAGGGTTAACTACCGGTCCCCACCCCTCACCCTTTCTCATTGAACATTATTGCGATCGTATCACACACGGCATTCGTATGCAGAGAAATCATAGTGTATTGACGACCGGGACTAGGCGTTAACAATAGACTGCGGGAACCAAAACACGCTTTCCGGGTCCCACTTCTCTTTCAATCGCTTAAGTCTGTCCACTCCGGCTCCGTAGTATGCTTTCGCCCAATCGCTCTGTCTAGCATCGACATAATTCACATACGCACTCCAATCCACCGGCTCCTTCCCCTCTCCACTCGCTTTTGCCGTATCGACCAAATCATCAAACGCAGCATAAACTTGCTTCTGCCCTTCCTCATTATCGTTCGCGGGAAAACCGTAGGAATAGAACTGATGGACAAAAGCAGCTTTTCTAGCATTGAATACCGCCTCTCCCCCCTCCTCTTCCGCTTTTGAGCTCGAGTAGGATAGCGGACCTAAGAAGTCGAACGAGATCGAGTTTCCTGTACCCTGTAGTCCAGCGTAATCGTTTAGCTTTTCAACTAGTGCCAAGGCTGAGGAATACGAGTAGGTAGGGGTGGGGGGTTGGATAAGCGATTTTGCATAGAACTGTTCGTGGTCTGGACCGGAAGCGAGCAGTGCAGTGGTATTGAGGTTGCCCATGATGTCGGTAAGCGCATCGAGCCACGAACTGAAGGGTTTGGTAGAGCTTTGAGCAGGGGAGATCCCAGCGAGAGAGTGGAAGCGGGACATAAGATGGTCGTGATGCTGTGAGGTAGAGTTGATGTGTTGTCCGCTAAGTTGGCAGGAGTTGCCGTTAAAGTCACCTGCCTGTTCGCCTGCAATGAGCAACTCTCCGCCGAACTCGGGCTCGAACCCGGAATCAGCATCGGTGGAAAGCGTTAGGTTCTGCAAAGCTACGATGGCTTTGGCGCAATCCGAGTTGGTTTTATAGCTATAGGCATAGTTCAAGATCTGCGTGGGAGCGGATTCAAGGGCAAAAGTGAAACTTGTTACGATCCCAAACTGATTTGCTCCTGCTCCCCTCAACCCCCACCATAAATCTCCCTCCGCCTGATCCCTAGACACGGTCTTGACAATGCCGTCTTTATCCACCATCCTCATCGCCACTATCCTGTCCAACAAAAAACCCCATGCTCGGGTAGTGTACCCAAATCCACCGCCCAACGCATGCCCCGCAACCCCAACCAAAGGACATGTTCCATGTGGTAGTGCAAACGCTTGCTTTCCGAGGGTGGCAGCGAGAGTGCCGAGTCGAACGCCCGCTCCCACCGTTGCTTCCTTTTTCGATGAGTCGACAGTGATGGATTGCAGCTGGGAAAGGTCGATAACGACGGAACCGTCCTGACCGCCGAGAGAGTAGGATTCGTAGGAATGACCGCCGCTTCGGGGTGAGAGTTTGTATTGCCCCTGGTGGGTGGAGACGCACTTGACGATGGAGGCGAGCTCAGTTTCCGAGGTGGGGAGGGCGATTAGGAGGGGCGAGTAGTGGAATAGGGGGTTGTAGGAAGATGAAAGGTTGGCGTAGGAGGAGTCTTGTGGGTAGGAGAGCTGGGGGGAGCCGCCGATAGATGATAGGCAGTTGTGAAGTTGGGTCAAGGATGTGGTGTTTTCCGAGCGGGGGATGAGGGTGGATGCGGAGCCGATGGGGAATGTGTATATTGGGAAAGCAGAGGTGATGGTGATGGCGAAGGTGGCGAGCACCACTAGTAACGGTGCGAGTAGGGGAGTCATTGTTGCAAGTCAGGTCACTTTTTGTTTCGTGCAGCTGATGATGAAGAGGGGGCAAAGGAAAGTGTTGGGGCGGCGGGATTATATCCTCATCGCTTCCTGTGGAAAGGAGCTTCATTGTCGAACCAAACGAGCTACTGTAGTGACCATTGCAAGGACCTCTCTCTCTACGAAACCCACCTGAAACGAACCACCACTCACCTCCTACCACATCAAGCCTCTCTCCTCTTCCTGCTGCTGCTGCTGCTCACACCGCATCAAACCCCACCTTTCCGGCTACGCTTGACCCCTTCCACCCGTCACTGCATAATGTATGTACAATAGCTTCCCTCGCCCACACTTTCGAGAAGGGGTATTCACCCGCACCCCTTACCACACTTCCCACTCAACCCTTGGCACTGCAGTCAGCCGCTGTGTCATCGCGCGATCGACCGCTCGTTCCTCGATGAGCTGTGACCGTGTCACATGAACGGACAAGTGGAGCTAGCGCCGGATATCATTGCACTCGGCACAACTCTGGTGTGTGGGGGGCTGAAACTGGACTTGGATACCCGACGACAGGGTCCACCGCCTTAGGACTCGCTTCTGATCGTGTTAGCTGCTGCGATGCATCATAGAGCGAGCGTCATTTTAGGCTGCATGGATTCAAATTCTCCGACGGCCGTCCGAAAAGAGCTTTCTCATATATCACAAATGTCTATCATACTCGATCTAACACAACAAAATTCAAGTTTTCGTCCGAATAAGGTGAGACTGACAAATACAGTAGCGTTTGCGTTTGCGTTGCTATCCGATTCTTCTTAGACATTTTTGGCCACCACCCTCGATCATCACACCATCGCCCAACTCCGTATTTACACAACATCATTATCACTACATACTCGGCCAGCATTACGCTTCCTCCCAACTCTCGCAGGACGCACATCGTAGAAGAACGAGCTTCCACCACAACAGCACTTTCCCTGCGCAGCAGCGGGCACTTTCGACCAGCGGAAAAACTCGACGTACAGAAGAAGAAAGAAAAGGATGTGGCGAACAATCACAAACCCAACAATACGAACTCGTCGACTAGCAACGTCTTCCTTCTTCATCGCCACATTTGCAGCTTCCATCCTAACCGTTTCGCTATCTGCATCAACCATGCTCCCCTGCCCTGCAAACAACCGATCAAATACACGCGGTACTCAAGCACAAGACGAAAACGAACAATTCACAGCAGAAACAATAGGAAATGGTCAAAAAGTTCTGTTGACAAGAAAAGGCGGTTGGATCCAAATCGATCATCCCCTCAAAAACCCAATGAGCACGAACAAGTTACCTCTGGAAAAGGTCGGGGAGAACACTGCAGAAGGCAGAATGAAAACGTAATTCCAACACAGAGAAAGAAAAAGTACAAAGCGGAAGAGAAACATAGCTCGAGAGCAACCGGAGAAAGAACATACCCAATCATCACCCACAAAAAAAACCCCCGCCACCACAATCCAACACAACCACATCCCGCATTCATCTGTATCAGTATCTTAGCATCCATCATCATTAATCTCCAGCATTCAAACCATTTCGGATCATCCATCACAAACACTCGCAGCGTCTCAGACTGTGCCAACACTCATCAGTGACAGCACAAAACACACGAGCTTTTAAGTTGAACGGCACAATCGAAACAAGATCTGTTTGCATCGAGGTGTTGATTGCACTTTCCAGCATTAAAACTAGGTAGCCCCAGGGGCAGCATCGACCCAGCTCCCGTTCCGCAAAACTGCCGTGGCAGCACGAGTGAAATCCCCTGGACTACCTTGGGAGCTGAATGCGACTCTCAAGTAATGTGGCAACTCTACAATCGTGGCATTACTAAACCCAACGTCTCCCTCCGATTGCCCGTTAGCCACCCTCTCCTGCGCGAACGCATCCACAAGACCAGAAGAGTTGTATTTGGTAGCCTTGCCTTGATACCTCAAAACATCGTCTACGAGTAACTGATATGCGTCCCAGTCCGCCACTTCTTCTTCCGAAATTGCGTTCCATGTGACAACCCCATCTGCACTAGCAAAAGTGGAAGCAGTGGTGTTGAACGAGGGACGAGCAGTTCCACCCGTGGCATCACCCTGCACCACCGCCGTATCCTCCAACAGCCCATCGAATCCCCACCTAGCTACACCGTTCGTAAACATCCCCAGCAAGAACGCGATATACACCAACCCGAGCCTTGTGAGGAACGCGCAAGCAGGCAACAACACCAACGCTATTATGTAGTGGTGCAGCCTCAGCGTCTCCCCTGGCACAGCAGCCCCAAGTCCTACGAGGATACCACCAACGATGTACAGCGAAACATACTTGCTTAGGTAGCCAGTCTTCCACATCACCCGCACTTGATTCACCGCTATAAAGAGAACGATGATGGCTACAACAATGACGGCAACGATCCCACCAGGTTGCTGCCGTATATCGTTTGCTACTAGACGCTGGATCGGGATCTTGCCAAAGACAACATTTAGCAGTACACCCAACCACCAAAATGCCAAAGTCCAGAACGTGCTTTCGAGAGGCAAGTGCGAGAATGCAGGCCAGACGAATCGAAAAGCCAACCGCCAGATCGCATAGCAGGTGAACAAGAACGGCAGGAAGTCTCCTATGGCCGATCCAATGGGTGGAGGATAGTCGCGTGGATAAGAGACAAGATTGATGTGCCAGTACCCAACACAAGCTAGGGTCCAGAACCAGACGATACGCTTGGGACGTAGCACAAAACCAACAGCCGCCGAAAGGATAGCATTGAGAACGTATCCTTCCCATCGTCGATCGGTACACTGAGCTGCGCCTTGGGTCTGTTCGAATCTGTAGCCGATGGGGAAAGTCGAGTCAAATCCGATCGAGTCGATACCGTTGGCTTTGCTCGCCTCAAATCCAGCATGTGCTCCGATGAGCCTCACCGATCCACACCCGCCTTTGGAGTTCTTGATGACACCTGCGTGGATGGCAGCAGCGCAGATGAATGAGTCACCACGGTACGTATGGTTTGCATCACCGCCTCCAACAACTAGAGGCTGGTAGTTGACGCGTTCGTTACCCACCGCTCGTGGATTGAGCAGCGTCACGTCGATGCAGTTGGCCGGGCAACGGAAGGCTTGACCCGCTTCGCCCAAGGGAGTGTAGAACGGTGCACAGTCTTGACCGTCCAGCCCACACCCGCCGTTACGCAGCCAGTAGGTTGACGTGCACGACAGGAAAGCTGGTGATCGAGAGACTCCATCTGTGCCGATCACAGCCGATTCGTACCAGAGCGACTTGGCAAGGAACGCGAAGCCAAGGATCCATCCGATGTAGACTAAACACAGCACTAGCCAATGCACTTTGTTGAATCTGAAGTCAGCAGTGATGCCTCGCCACCATGCAAGACCTGGTTGCATGTCGTCTTGGTAGTGTCTTTCATCTAGGTTGTGATGAGAATCGGAATGTCGGTGACCATCGTTGTACAGCTCGTTTCTGCTATGAGGATCCTTCCAAGCAAAAGGATTGGTCAACCGGATCCACGCTCGCTCTAGGCGTGCAAGAGGCCACCATCGGTAGTGTCGAATGCTGAGTTGAGCAGGCGGTTTGGGCCAGAGCACCATCCGGCGAACACGGCCGCCTCTGCGTGATTGCGAAGGCTGAGGCGCCTGTGTATCTGAATGAGAATAAAAGATGGGCTCGACTTCCGGTTGCAAGCCGAGTGGCGTCAAGGGTATTTGACTCGGCTTCTTCATCGAATCCGCAGCTGTTGTTTCACCAAAGCTGTCGCTACGCAGAGACGAGCCAGGCATGTTGCTATCGTGCGTCTCGATCTCGTGCTGTCTTGCTGCGGCGATCGGATCCACGGAGTACATGATGCCGTTCGACGATGCAATGTGAATGTCGGCGGTGTCGGTGCCATCGTCGATCGTGTAGCCTTGCACTTCTCCTGGAGCCTTTGCTGGCGTTGTTCCTGCGTTCCCATTGGATGGTACATGCCCTTTAGCCTTTGAAGGAGGCACAGGAGGCCCCAGTCCTCCAGGATAGCCCTCAAGCACCTCTCTCCAAGCTGGCGCCTTTGTCGTCACCCGCATCTGCTCGCTCAACGATCTCGGATGCAGCACAATAAAGCACGAGTAGAAGGCATCCTTTTGCAGCCTCAATGCCTCCAACTCACTCTCGCTAGCATCTTCCAAGATCCTCTTCGTCTGCTCCGAGTACGGTCGACGACTCATCTCCTTCAGCAACCACTGGATGCTATCCATGTTGCTCGTAAGGGTCGTCATTCCATACCTTGCACAAGCATGCATCGATCGCAGCGTGGTATAAGTCTGTCCACCCGCTTGGTGCACTGTACTCTGACGAAGCTTCTTGTACTTGCTCCGAGGCAGATCTTCGGAGATATCGCGCCAATCTGGACCCCACAGCTCACTGAGACAGCTCTCGAGCGTGTCGACCATGTGGGAGATGAAGTGGGCTCGAGGCAGATCTGGGTAGACCTGTTTCAGTCGGGTAAGCGACTCGAAGCCTCCCGGGCCTAAGTCTTGCAGCGGCTTGATTGGTAGAATGAGACATCGGCGAAGTTCTTCATGTTCTCGCGTGTCCCACTTGGAATTTGTCCAGAAGTCTTGAGGGTCGATGCCTTCCTCTCCCAGCAACGCTTTGACTCTTCGCTTTTCGTTGGGTCCGCCGACGGTGGAACTGACACGACGAAGGCGGTCGAAGGCACCGACGGTCGCAAACAGCTCGACAGGTGTGCCGTCCGCTGGCTGGAGAGATCCATTGCCACTTTGGCTACCCCAGATGGGACCAAGAATTGCATCAAAGAGCGTCTCGACCGTCATCTCTCGCTCGAGCTGCATGGCCAACGCTCGACCTTCCTTGGCTGCTGCATTGTCCAAAGCTCTTGATGCTTCATCCTGCTGATCCTCTTGCAGGGAAAGTTCAGCAGCTCTCGCCTCCAAAGCCTCTTTCCTGATGGAGAAAGTGCGGAAGTGATGTTGGTAGAGCGCACCAGATCCATGTTCGCCATCTTCGATCCTGGGGTGCCTCTTTGTTTCGTCTACAACAGGATTTGGTGCGCTGCTCTCGCGAAACTTGCCATGGGTTGTGTCACTGACGAGCGCGATCATCGCCGTTACGTCGAGATTGATCTTCTTTGTGGTGCGCCATTGGGGTCGGGCAGGCGCTGCGCGGATCTTGGGCAATCCCATTGGCTTTGCATCGACACCGCCATCGATCAAGCCAGTGCTTGGAGGCTGGAGGTTGTCTAGTACGCCATCCGGCAGCATTCGATAGCCGAAGATCATGTTGACGTTGTGTCTCTCGGCTTCTTGCGCGATGGCAGCGAGTCGGTGGTTGAAGCGGTCCCATTCTGACATCTGGTAGAAGTGTGAGAGTGCTGCTTCCCTACCAAGATCCTTTATGGATGGAAGGGGCTCGGAGGGTGTCTGAAGCTCCATGCGCGTCACAACGATCTCGACGTGAATAGGAATGAAAGGTAGCTGCCTGCCGTGCTCTTCGGATCGCTGGACACGTGCCTTTGCTTCGGTGTCTGCGGCAGCACGAAGCTCGTGAATGAGCTTGACGAGAGAGCTCTTACGTGCGGCGACATCAAATGCTATCGAGTTGATGGGCTGGCTGCCGTTGGATAGACGATTTTGTGCAGACGATCCATTCAAGCCATTGGTAGCGTTGGAGCATTCAGCCGTATGTTGATGTTCGTGGAACGATTCGCCTGTTGCAAGATCGTTCTGACTAGAAGTGAGCTGCGCTTCATCATCTGAGCCTGAGCCATCGCTCGAGTCTTGCTCATCGACCATGTAGCTCTCTGCCTCTCTGAACTCCTGGCGCAGCCTCTCGGGCTTAATGATGTAGAGTCGGGTCCATTGATCACCATTCTGCGAGACCATATCGACTTTGACGCTACGACTGTTGACATTCTCTCCTCGTGGCTTGCGCATCTTGTTCTTGCGACGCAACGCAGCCGACATGCTGAAAGCGAAACGATCCTGTATCGACAACACCGGGCCGAAAGTGAAAGCTACATAGAGAAGCTCTTCCCAGAAACGGATGTGGTGCATACCGTTCGAGTACGGATGAGGTTCCTGCCAGCTTCCCTTTTCGGATGCTATTCGCTCCAAAGCGGTGAGCTCGGCTTCGACTTGGCTGCGAAGGACGGTGAGACCTTTGAGCGATGTGGACGCCATGATTCGTTCGCGATGTTCGTCCCATCTAGGGCCTGCTATTGGGCAATAAGCTCGAGCGAGTGTTTCTGCGTTTGGCTGATATTGTATCGCAGACGATGACGATGATGATGATGATGATGACGCTGATGAGTTGTTGCTGTATCGATGGTCACTGGACGAGGAAAGGGCTAGAGCAGGACCGTAGCTGTAGGCAGGTGCAAGGGTGAGCCAGGTGCCATACGTGTTGGCGAAATCCTCGATGGATTGATGGACGACTTGGAGTGCATCTCGCATGCGCGAGGCAGGTATCAATGGTGTTGGCATGATGGCGAGTGTGCTGAGCCCCTGGGCTTTCGACGCTGTATGGGGCTGAGAAGGTATGACCTCGCTGGCTCTACGCCTCCCGTCTTTCGCCTGGCTAATCTCGACTCAAAGCGCCATGTGCGTGTGGTGTCGCGGCCACCAAAGCTGAGTTTGTGATTGCAGCCGTGACCGTGTGACTTTCGAGGAAAGACACCCCGACAAGGTGTGTGAATGTTTCTACGTCGGAGAAGCCGTGGTCGGCAGAGAAGCCTTTGAAGAGAGCGGTGTGTTGGTTGCTTCTTTTGGTGCCGGAAGTCGTGCCGAAGCGGCAGCAAGTCAGTCAGTCACACCGTTGCGAGTTAGCCAAGCTCGCAGCCAGCAACAAGAAGAAAGAAGCGCTCTGCTGCGCTGTTTTTTAAGAGGTTTCGTCACGCTGATGCTTTCGTGCGGTCGTGTGGAGGCGAACATCGGCAAAGAATTCCAAAAGCTCGAGACTCTCAGAAGCAGCAGCAGCGGAATTCCTGCCACAAAAGTGAAGCACCACTTTCTTCTTCTCACTTTCGGAACACACCGATAGCAACAGTCATTCACATTCGGACAAGCCGCTACAGTGCTCAAAGGAAGAAGAATGGCAGACAAGATACGTCTATTGCAATGCAAGAGTCCGGGAATAGCAGATCCGTGAGACAGGTGTCATAATACAGAGTGAGGGCATGAGTCAGAAGCGAGATCATATCAGGTATGGTTGAGAACAGATGAGGATGGCGATTTTAGAGGTTGGCGTTGTTGACCTTGTTGGTTTGCGAAACGGCAACGAATCGGTATCGAACATCACCCTTCTTCAAGCGCTCGACGGCCTGGTTGATGCCCTCCTCAGTCATAGGAACCTCCTCGATGATGGGCTTGATACCGTGACGAGCGACAAATTCGAGCATCTTGCCGTGAACCTCACGGGTAGCAACGAGCGAGCCCTGAATCTTGAGCTGCTTTCCAACGATGGGGAAGTAAGGGAAGACAAAGTCACCCATATCGACGGAAAGAGGAATGATGGTAGCATTCTTCTCGAGAACCTTGAGGTAGGTCTTCCAGTCGGGCTGAGCACTGGTGGTAACGATGAGGAAGTCGACCGGCTTGACACCTTCGAGCTTGGGGTTGTTCTTGGCAGCGACGAACTCGTGGGCGCCGAGCTTGATGGCCTCATCCTTCTTGTTTTCAGAACCGGAGAAGACGACGACCTCGCATCCCATCTTGTTGAGGAACTGGATGGCAAGGTGTCCAAGACCGCCAATGCCGATCATACCAACACGGTCGTTGGAAGTGACCCCAGCATCGTGCATGGCACCAAAGACGGTAGCACCACCACACTGGAGAGGAGCAGCGTGCTTGAGCTCGAGACCGTCGGGGATCTTGTGGCAGAATTCTTCGGTGATAACAAACTTGTCACCGAACGAAGCCTGGTCGAGATCGGCGTTGGTGTACATCTTGTTGCTGTAGCAGTTGGTGTCGCGTCCCTTCTTGCAGAACTTGCAGGTACCGCAAGAGTCGTGGTTGTATCCCCAACCGACACGGTCACCCGTCTTGAAGTCCTTGACGTCAGGGCCCACTTGCGAGACGACACCAACACCTTCGTGACCGAGGACCATGTCCTTCTTGAGGTAGTGGATGTCGGTAAAGCAGAGACCGGAGTGGGTGATGTCAATCACAACATCGCGAGGGTTGATGGTGCGGTCGGCACCCTGAGCCTTGACGACCTTGCCGGACGAGGAGCCCTTGAAGACGGTACCGAGGTTGACGGTCGACATTGTGGCAGAGCTAGCTAAGAGGGAGAGAGAGGATGGTAGCAATGATGTGTGTGGTTGCAAGATAGGAGGTTAAGGTGGGTGGAAGCAACTTCTTATACTGTCTCTTGGGTCAAGGGCGGATCGAGAAGATAAGCAACGGAGCTCAGTAATTATTCGCGAACTGTCTCTCAAGAAGATTCCGGACATTGTTCTTGAACAAAGTGACGATCCCTCACATGCGAGATGCGGCAATGCATCCGGCCCTACAAAGCTCGTGCGACATCCCCTGTGCGTCACTACAATAAATCAGTCTCTTGTGAGTATCAGCGTGCTTATGTCCATGGCAAGGAGAAGAACGTGAACGCAGTTGATGCAGTATACTGCACCTGTGCAGAGACAGCGACAGATCGTTTCGAGTGAGAGCAAATTGTGTGCATCGTAATACCGCATCGTCGCGTGGCCGGAAACTTTTCGTGACGCATCCAACAGCAAACAGCAAACAACTGAGAAGCAGCGCCGACCGAATCAAGTCCACGGACAGACAGACGGTCAAGCGGACGGATCTCGGTCTTACAATAGAGAACGCTGACGCCTCTCTCAGGGCAGCAGGCATGAACACGGTTCGACTTTCCCGGTAGCTGAAGTCAATCCTTGCCGGATCCTCAGCATCGGGACGTTGCTTGGCCTGTCATCTGCCTCTGCTGTTCGGGAATATTTTCATGATTCCGAATTTGCGTCCTTTTGTTTCAGTACATAGTATCTTTTGGTGTGTCAGAGCGTCAGAGAAGAGGAATGATGACATACGACATCAAATCTGCAAATTCATCTCCCTTCGTTCTGCTGCCTTCTTTCTGTCTTGCTCGCACCAATCAAAAATAAAATTCTGGCTAAACTCAGGCCGGCCTCACACAAATCTCCACTTTGGCCTCGTGGGCAAAGAAAAAGCCGATTCCTGTCGAGAAGATCTCAGGAGCGCCCATGCATGCAGTCGACGTAAACTCCGAGCGACGACTTTTTGTTCATGCACATCAGAGTGCCGTAGGCAGAAGCAGAGATACCATGGACGCGTGTCTGTTTCCGGTCCGGCTTTGCAAACGATGCCCAGTGTGAGGGTGACTTCGGACCTTATCGCGATCCTTGGTTCCATTTGCAATCACCGAACAAGTAACAGGAGGCAGTCGTCGAAAGTCCGGCAATACGTTCATTTGGCAATATCTTCGAGCATGGTCGTCAACTGCACTGAAGTGGGCTGGAGGTAGAGGGACGCTTTCGTCGAATTGATCATTACTGTTGTTCGGGACAGAAATGCAGGAGAGCTGGATCACCAATGGAGCCACAAACTGGTGATGATTGCTTGAACTCAAACTCGAGGCTTGGTCAAAGCCAAATCATCCTCTGCCTTCCACAACCAGGATCGCCGATGTCAACATTCCGTCACTGAATCGGCAGATTTCTTCTTGCCCACATCCGCGGCTATTTCTCTCGATTTCCTTCAACGCAGCTTGATCGCTTCATTCGGCGTATATCGCGGGTCTCGAGGCCCATCAATCGTAAAATTTCAGGCAGGGTCTCGTGGCCGTTCCCCTTGAAGCGGGGAAGGAGCTGTCAAAACTGCTCGGCCATTCGCTGCACGTGTTGCTTCGCGCTCCTTCAACTTCAACGATATCAAGGATAGCCCCGGGATCGAAAACGACGTGGAAGCAGGCTCTACTCCGCGCTCATGTCAGCCCGCAGTATGACCACGGATATATGACCCTTAATTGAATGGAAGCTTTGAGCTCGAGTCACGTCGGTGTCTGGCTCGTATGTTACGCGGCGACAAGCTCAACCTAAAACAATGGTCGGTGATGAAAAGATAAGGAGAAGCAAAGAGCTAGCTTGGACCTAGCTCAACATGAGTCGATGCTCGATGAAACGGTGTGAATGGGCTTTTGATCAACGGAACAGACAGCTGAATCGACACTGCCGATCAATGCGCGAGAGGTCATGCTGATCTCTGCGAATCATTCTTGTAATGGCAGCGATCGTTTGCGGGACATGCCGTGATTTGACAGCCATTTGCCTGCATGTGCAGCATCGACTACCAACTCTGCACCAATAGCAAGGCATATCAAGAGCAGAGCAGATTTGTGGGCTCAAGAGGGCTCCAAGGGGTTCCAGAAGTGTTTCGTTAGTGGGCGCCAGATATGCTGGGCAGAGACTAACACTCGCACTCGACTTCGGGTACCTTTCCGGAACTGCACACTTGACGCTTTCGGGCCATTTCCCGCTTGATTTTTTCTCTTTCTTCGCTTCCTCGCCTCATGTCAAACGCTACTGTCAAATCATAATGGTTTTTTGACTTTTCGCAGCGTCGTCGACATCGTCTCACCCTCTTTCACATCACTATCCCACGCCTGTTGAGCATACCCACACTCTTGCTGTACTCGAGCAAGCGGTGCTGCATCGGTCGACCCGTCATTGACTCCACGCACCAACCAAAATTCACACGGAAACGCCGCCTTTCCTTCCCACAGTCGGCTTCATCTCGGCGTCTATCCGAGCGAGCCTTTCTGCCTTTCTTCCTCTGAATCACACGCCCTTCACGCTCTCTTTCTGCCGTCACAAAGCCACATTTTCACCAGCAATCCAAGTCGGCTGCATTCCGACAGAGCCACTCCGAGATCACATTGCGACTCAGCTTTCTTGCAGAGGGACAATTAAGAGACTCCCAATCAGTCTGCAACCGTACATAAGGGACGGCTTCTTTCTCCTCCATCGAATGGCGACATCTCCTTGATCTCGTCACGCAATCCTCATCTCCCTTTTCATCTCAGACGCTGAAGCTTGCCCTTGACCCCTCCAGAGCTGCAGATATACAATCAACCCCTTGTCAAAGCCAGCCACCTCTCTCTATATAATGGACCAAGTCGAGCTCGCGGCACACGCCAAAGAGATCGATCAGCACTTTCATCAGCAACACAAAGACGATTCAACCTCAACTTATCGCGGGGACGGTCAACACGGCGAGCCCGCGACCAACTCTGCGGACGCAGAGAAAACCGCTCTCGCCAACAAGGACCACGGCGTAGACACCAACCCCACTAGCGATTCGCAAGTCAGAAATAGCATCTCTGCTCAGTCTCAACGGCAGGGAGACGATGACGGTGGAACCTCTGAAGAGGAGGATGGACCCATCAAGGACCGAGGGTGGGCAGCCTGGAAGTTTGTTCTTGCCTCTGCAGCAACCGAGTTCATGATCTGGGGTGCTTCCTATGGCTACGGTTCATTCCAAGACTATCATCAACACGATGAGCGCTCACCCTTCCATCGATCTTCGCTCACAGCCACCTCTTCGATCGGAACAACTCTTTTAGCAGGCCAGCACTTTATCCCACTCTTCACCTTTGGTCTCTACTCAATGTTTCCTTCGCTCATTTCGCGTTTCACCTACACCTGCGTGGTTGCATCTTCGCTCTCACTCCTCATCGCCAGCTTTGCCAATTCCGTGGCGCTGCTGATCGTCTTTCAAGGTCTCTTGCAGGGTATCTTTGGCGGTAACCTCTTCACCACCGTCATCTTATGGCTGCCAGACTGGTGGGATAGGAGACGCGGTTTTGCAACAGCCCTCATTTTCGCCGGTTCGGCCATCGGCGGCATTCTCTGGCCTATCATCTTCACTCAGCTTCTCGAGCGTATTGGTTTCCGATGGACGCTACGCACATTGGCACTTATTCAACTCGTGGTTTCGGGTTCTGCAGTAATGTGTCTCGCCCCCGGTCGCAGACCGACTCCGACCTCGAAGCCGATTCGATGGAAAGCCGTCATCCCAGGCTTCCCTCGTTCCCTGCTCTCCACTCTGACCCTGCTTAACGTAGTTGCGCTTGTCACCCAAACGACAGCATGGTATTCGGTATCGCTCAACATCTCCAACTACGTCTCTTCTATGGGCTTCTCCAGCGTCACTTCCACGGGAGTGCTCTCGGCATTCAACGCCTCGGCAGCAGTCACCTACTTTGTCCTAGGCTACCTCGTCGACCGATTCCCGTATCCACTCATTATGGCCACTTCTACCCTCCTCAACCTCGTCTTTACCGTGCTTGTTTTCGGGTTTGCGGGCAACTCGCTCACCAAGATCATCCTCTATGTGGTCTTCTTCGGTATCTCTGGTGGTGGATTCTCGAGTTTTTTGACGCCGGTATCGAGGGATATCCCGGATAAGACCAAATCGTCCGAGTTCTCACTGCGCTTCCTATACTTGGTGGCAGCGAGAGGGCTAGCCGCGATGTTGGGGCCGATCATCGCAGTTCAGTTCTATCCGGATCACTTGGGTGCCGGGTCGAGCTACGGTAGTTATGGATTTACCGGATTCATCGCTTTTATTTCGGGGACGTTGGCGCTTTCCACCGCTGCTTCGTTGGCTATATTCGCTTATAAGAGGTACTTGGAGTCCAAGAGGGAGGCTGAGAGGTGTAAGAGTAGTCCGGTGACTCCTGCTTGTGGGTGTGCTACTCAGCATGGAGCAAGTGCGGCTTAATCTTTCTGTTTGTATCATGATATTGCTGTGTTTTTCTGTTTTTTCTATTGGGTCTATCGGTCATTGGTCATTCCGCTTCGCAATTCATACCCACAGACGAGGGTGAACGTTGTTTGAAAGTATTTCGATTTCTATTCCGTGGGATCTAGTGGGAAGGGATGTGTTTGTGGATCATGAATGGCCATTCGAGGTAACCATTTTTGGCACTTTTTTCTTCGATTCTATCGATGCCTAGTATTGTGAAACCGGCTTTTAGGTAGGTTCCTTTTCCCATTGGGCTGCTTTCTAGGTAAGTGTCTAATGCTTGTTGTTGTGCATTTTGGAGGCCGCAGGTTAGGAGTTTTGTGCCTAGACCTTTTCGTTGGTGGGTTGGGTGGATGGAGAGGAGTTTTAGGAAGAGGTAGGATTTGTGTTTCATTGTTTGTTCTCGTGTTCGGTTCATTTGGGCGAAGAAGCGGTTGAGTAGGGTGGGGTTTTGGTGTTCTTTTTTATCGGTTTCGATCGAGTCAGGGGGGGTAGAGGGGGTGATGTAGCACCATACTGCAAATCCGGCTAGCTCGAGCGAAGCGTTTCCAGCGGAGGAGGAGGAGGGAGGGGGAGTAGATTCCGATAACTTGATATTTGTGAGGATTGTTGAAGAATTCTTGTTGTCTTTGCATGGTTTTTTGGATCCTTTCCTGTCTACTTGCTGGTTGCGGGTTGAGAGCTTGTGTTTCGGCTTCGAGAAGGATCGACATTTCATCGGGTGTTGTATTGTTGGGATCGTTGAATGAGTCGTATTGGATTGTAGCCATTGCTAGTGCATCGTCCGTGCGAGAGACCGGCTTGATAATGTATTCTTCCGACATTTTCGCTTTACCGGGGAGGAGGGGGATATGATGTTGTTGAGAAAGGGTTAAAGTTAAGCTTGGGTTGGTGTATATAGGAGGACAAGGTTGGGTGCGAGTCATAAAAAAAACGGAATCGAGTGGTCCGAGCGAATTCATGCTTTCTTGGCAGAAGGAGAATCACGTCGTCGGTTAGCTGAGCTGGAATTCGCACAAAGTCCTGCCGACGGTTCACACAGCCTCAATGCACATCGCCGCGGACCATTGACCTACAACACACACACACAGCATGAATGAGAATATACTGCCATTGCTTCTATCGCTAACTCCTCTCTTCCCTTCCGTCGGTAGTAGCTGATGTTGCCGTGAGTAGAGCTCGTTCTCGCTGTAATCTTTCCAACAGCTTTCTTCTGCGCTGTGCTACTTCTTCCCTCCTCCCTCCCGCTGAGTTTGGCGGAGACCCTTCTGCTTCCGCTCGGCTTCTTTTCTTCCGTTGCGTGTACTGAAGCCAAGGACTAGCATCGTAATGTCTCAACACCTGTTTGCGGCTACGCAAGTAACACTCTAATTCATGCAAAAAATGCCTTCCCACCTCTTCCCCAAGAAACTCCCCCACCAATCGCACCGTTTCATCCCCGGTCACATCGAAAACCTGGAGCAAGGAGACGATGTATTTGGTGAGGAATTCAACGTCTATATTCGGCCAAATGCTCAACTCTCGTCTGACGAAAGTTGAGATTCTCCTACCCCACTCTCCTCCGTTCTTTATCTGTGCCGGGGTGGGAGTGGGTTTGTAGCCCGTAAAACGATTGCTTCCGACATGTTTGGCGTAGAGCCCTTTTCTGTAAATCTCTTTTCTGAACTCCAGCGCTCTTTCCTGCTGCCGTTCTTGTTCTTGGTCTGTGGAAGAGCGGGTGTGATCTCGGCGAGTTTGTCGTGCATGCTGCACTCGAGACACTAAGGCACTCCTTGAAACGAAGGCGGAGGGAGTAGAGCGGGTAGTGGTAGACGAGGAAAGGGGAGGAGGCGGAAGGAAATACCGCACGAAATCGTCATCTGCCCTAATATCATGTATCACATATTCCCCAATATCGGCGAGACAAAGAGGACATCGACGTTTGATGCTGCTCCAACGCAGAATGCACTCGAAGCAAAACTGCGCATGCAGACAGTTGGGCAAAACTGTTCTATCACCAACAGGAGATGTGTGACAGATCAGACACCAGTCTTCACCTCCCCCTCCCCCTCCCTCCGCCTCGACATGTGTGCTTTCATCGCCCGAGAGATCAAACTCGGAGTTAAGGAGTTGGTCGTGGACTCGAGCCTTGCCCTTTGCTTTGCTATTCGAAGAGTTGTGTGATAGGCCTAGTTCGCTGTTATGTTGTGAGGTTTGGTCGGATGCGCTAGATGAGGTCGTGTGGGAAGATCGAGTGAGTGACGACGAATATGAGCGTGACTCGGTTACATTGCGGTTTGAGGAAGGGTTTGGTAGCATCGACAAATGCTCGTCGTTGGTGGAGACGGTGATGATGATGATGGTGGTGGATCAGAAACTAGAAAAAGTGGAGCAGAGTTCAGTGATTAAGCGTTGCAATTTCACAGCCTCTTTTTCTCGCGGGGAACTGATAAGATAACACAACGCCAAAACGGGATCTCGGACTTGCCCGAGTGCTCGCACGACTTTCCGTGCTTCCTTTGATTCAGTAAGTTCTGGCCGACGGGCCGAGGTTCCCAACGTCCTCATTCTTGTGCACTATCATCATCTCACACTCACCCACCGCAAACCCATCTATACTCTCTCAAAACCCCCACAGGTTTCCACTCTCTTCTCACCACCACCACCTCTCAGCAGCTAGGATGACGGACAAGATTCAACCAGACCACTTTGGCCATCAACCCAACCACCTCCTCTCCACACTCCTAACCACAATCTCGGACTCGATCATCCCTCTCACCCAACCAGCGGTCGAAAGGGGGTGTAAAGTGTTCGGAGCCTCGATCCTTCGCAAATCCGATCTCACACCCGTTGTTTCGAGTACAAACGACGAGATCACCTCACCTCTGCTGCACGGAGAAGTAGCAACCCTGCTCTCCTTCCACTCTCTCCCACCGGAGAGGAAAGTTGATCCGAAACAATGCATCTTCTTGAGCACGCACGAGCCATGTTCCTTGTGCTTGAGTGCAATTACTTGGTCAGGGTTCGATAATTTCTACTACCTATTCACCTACGCCGACACCAAGCAGAAATTTGCCATACCGCACGATATAAGGATATTGGAGCAGGTGTTTGGCGACAAAGACGGCAAGCTCTATAACAAGAACAATGCTTTCTGGAATAGTTACTCGCTCGGCAAACTGGCCGAACAAAGTCCCGAGGCAGAGAGGGACGAGTTGAGGGCAAAGATGGAAAAGGTGAAAAAAGAGTACGATTCCCTATCAGACACATATCAAGCGCAAAAGTCATTTGGAGTGGGATCAATTCCATTAGCATGATGTTACAGGAGATGTTCAATCAAAGAGAATAAGGAGGAAGAGAGGGGAAGGGGGAGAGGGGGGTTTCAGGTCATATGAGCGCCGATCTTACTCCTCCAACCAGGAGCGCGTTCGAAACCATTTTGACCGGTTTGAAAGTCGAGTAGGGTTTGCTGAATTTCTTGTCGATTCGTCATTACGAATGGACCATATTGCACTACTTCTTGATCGAGTGGTTCGCCTGCTACAAGTACCATTCGAGCTTTATTGGTGGATGAAGGATTCGTGATCTTGACGCCCTGCTCTCCGTCGGCTTTTGTGAGGACAAGTGTGTGGTATGGCTGCACTGCTTCTCCGGGAGTGGCTGTTGTGGAAGGCTTGAATGCCAACTTCTCATCCGCTGGCGGAGCTGGGGTGGAGGGGTGGTCACCAACAACGGTTTCGCCTTCAAGGGTGTAGATGAAAGCGTTGTATCGTGGGTCGATGGTTTGGTAGACGACGCCGTTGGGTTCGAGGAAAATATCGAGGAATAACACTCCGCCGTTCCTAGGCAACTCGATTGGGGATCGAACTCCATGTGACTCTCCAGCTACGACTTTAATCTTCCACCCGCTTTCCCCCTCCTCCGCCACCCCCTCCTTAGGTTCAGTAGTGGGAATCTGAGCAGCCCTATGCTCCTGATAAGAAGGTGGTTCTTTCTTGGCCTCCTTTGGCAGGTCGACCCACAACTGCAGTCCTACTGGATCCGGCAATTTGTTGCCCTTTTCATCCCGATGGATGGGCATTTCAGCATGCATGATTCCATGCCCCGCGTTCATCCACTGCACATCGCCTGGACCAATGGTCCCTGCATGACCAGCAACGTCTTCATGCTGCGATTGACCGTCAAGGATGTAAGTCACGGTCGTTTGACCTGGTTTCATCAAAGTTTGTAAAGAAAGAGTTGTTCAGTTTCAACTGCTTCGTGAAATCCAATACATCCATGAATACATACCTCTGTGCGGGTGATCAGGAAACCCAGCACCCTCAGTAATGCGGAAGTGGTCAAGCATTAGGAAAGGAGAAATGTTGCGAAGAGCAGGGGTACCGATGGAACGACGAACGACAGCACCGGCACCTTCCGCCGTTTCTATGCTACGAACTTTCTTGGCTACTCCTCGCGAAATAGCCCGCACGGTTGCGGTGGTTGACACTCTGCCTGAGGTTGCGGTTGTGGTTGTGGTTGAAGAGAGTTGAGAAGGCGAGAAGAGGAGGCTGATGAATGGATGGATGAGAAAGATGACGATCGAGGTCAAGAAGAGCGTGTAGCTGAGCGAGAAGTTTGTTTGCTGCTGTGGTGCGGATTTGGCTGCCTTTGCGGTGCTGCTACGAGCAGACGTTGACATGTGAGGAAGCGTTGATGTCTTGTCTTGAAGAAAGAGCAGGCGAGACGGATGGCAGGAGGGATGATGGTGCATTTATGGGCGTGGAGAGGAAGGGGTAGCATGGATTTCGAGAATGCAGCCAAAATTCCTTACGTCCGTGCGCGGCGGTATTTGCGGGGTGCAGCAGCCCAACCGCGGAAGGAGAGAAATCGGGGTTACAGTAACACCGCCACCGATATCGCCGTGCTCGCCCCCACCTTTGCCGTTCGCTTGCCCTCACCTGCAACATCCCACTGTCCGAACTAGCACCTTGTAGCGACTTCATGGTCATGTTTGCACCTCTCAAAGAAAAGGAAAAAGGAAAAATGAAGGCAGACGAAATGTTCTGTCCATGCAATGCATACGATTAGCAAGTCCTAGTGTACAAAGCATCAAGGCCCAACAATTGACACACCCGCCGCCGGCTCAATCAACGTAAAAAGTATAGCTGTTCAACATCTTTTGTGCCACTGCCAAGAACTCTTCCACCACCTGCCATGTTCCTGCTACGCCCTTCAATTCACTTCCCATATCTTGCAGTACAAACGGCCAATCCTGTATAGGCTGTCCCAATAGCATCGCTCCTTCTTCTAGTGTTCCGTGCTGCAACCAGCAGTCGTTGCTTGACTCAAACTTGGTCTGTGCCATTTCTTCCGCTCTGTCACCGGGGCTGGGTCTTTCAGCATCCAGGTGCAAGCATTGGTCGGAAATGAGCTCGACGGGTGCTTCTCGCACTTCAGCGGTACATTTGCATGAACTTCGTCGACGTTGGGCTGGTGATCGCTGAAGACGGCAGAGGATGACGAGGATGCCGAAGGCTTGGCCGAGACCTTCGAGGATGGTGGGAGTGAGTGTGGAGAGACGAGGCATCGACATAAAGTTGCCTATGACTGCACCTGCGTGGACTGCTGCCCAGCGTTGAAGGCGGGTGTTACGATAGGGGCACGATTCGGGGTTGACACAGCTTTCGCAGCGAAGAGGTACACGGGTTTGGACGCCGCTTCGTGCTGTGTTGCCAGTGGTTGCGCCCTTGGCTCCATTCGGTACAGTGGACCCGGTTGTGTCGCTAGGTTCGCCACATGTGGCTACCAGTGCATGTACAACGTGGTGTGCGTTAAAGAGAGCAGAAAGCTGGATGACATGGAAACGGAAGTGCAGCTGGAAGCGATCGTTGCTAGGTCCCAGACTGGGAGCGCGAGCTCCTCCAGAACTTGTAGATCCAGAACCCGCTGCGAGCTTGCCATTTGCTTCCGTTCGGTTGAATCCGGTCGAATTGGCCACAGCGTTGGGCATATACGACTGGTGGTAGAGCCGCATCCACCTGGTGAGTGCGGCCAGCATCGTTTGATCGTCCAACACGTTCAGCTTGTGATATGCTGTGCCACCCTTCAACGAGAAGGCAGATTCGAGTCCGGCTCCAAACGAGGGCGAGGCCGGGCTGAAATCAGCGGCATAAGAAGTACCTGTGCGGTAGGGTGGGGTGTGTCGTGCAATCCACAGCAAGTGCAAACCTTCTAGCAAACTCTGAAGCACAAAGTGCTCCTTGACCGTGAAGCAAAGCCCTCGTTCCAGATCGTGCTTGGCTTTCTCTCTGTCCCGTCGACCCCCGTCCTCGCTTTGGTCGCTCGTTGCAGTGGCAGGCGACGGCGCGTCAATGCCAAACAGGGCGTCCAAGATAGGTCCAAGCTGCCTCTTCCCCGAACAGAGCGGGCGATCGTGGCTCTCACGCGTCGCTTTGTGCTCGAGCACCAACTTGGCCCATTCGATTGCCGTCTTTGCATCCCATACATCGTCCGCACAAGGAACGAGCGCCTGACAAGCAATTCTGCCCATGCCGCGCATCTGGCTGTAACTCGATAGAAACTCGGAGTGGTGCGACTCGGTGATGATGTGGCAGATCATGTTGCGATTCACCTCTTCAGCGTCTGACCATTGCTTCCAAACACCATGCAAGCGGTCAAGCATGCTCTTTTGATCAGCCGAGAGCTTGTTGGTGTTCTGATCTCGAGTGAGCACTTCCAGCTCCACGAGCGCCATTTGAAGGTTGGG
This sequence comes from Ustilago loliicola, assembly GCA_022963135.1. Taxonomy (NCBI): domain Eukaryota; kingdom Fungi; phylum Basidiomycota; class Ustilaginomycetes; order Ustilaginales; family Ustilaginaceae; genus Ustilago; species Ustilago loliicola. The sequence goes on along the minus strand of JALCUU010000026.1, from coordinate 664,502 downwards.
ACCGAGTAGACGCTGCAACGACTCTTCCCATGGTCCTACGAGGAACCAGATGCCCTGACGCCAGCCAAGCTCTCGAGCCAGAGAGCTGCCGGTGTAAGTGCTGTGGATCGACTTGCGACGAATGCTTTCGTCACGGCAGAGGAATGCATAAAGATGAGTGAAAGCCATGACTGCGGTGGCTTCGCGCATGAGTTGAGGCTGATCGAGGTAGAAGACGGCTCCGGCCCAGATACTTCGAAAGATGAGCTGCCAGAGTTCAGCTCCGTAGGCTTTGACATCGGCGCGCGGCTGCCAGAGCGTGCCAATGGCGAGTAACGAGATGAAGACATAGGGTCGCTCTGCAGCTAGGCGACGGTGATCAAGCAGCCAGTACGAAGGTAAGATAGGCAACATGGAGCGTGTATGGCGAGTAGCAGCACTGAAGAGCGAGGCTGCGGTGAGACGTGGCGGCTTCTTGGGGATGTTGACTCCATGCAAAATGAGATCGCGGGTACGAGCGCCAACGCTGGTAGCTGCCTGGTCGCCAACTTTCTCGACAAGACGAGTCATCTCGTCAGCATCGTCCAGGTTGCCGTTGGCGGGTGGATGACGAGGCGTGCCTGGTGTCGACCGTCCCGAGTTGTACGCCGAATCAGTAAAAGTGGCGAAGGGCATTAGATTAGAAAGTGGCTGCGGGACGGGATGGGACGAAGATGAAGCTGCTGCAGGTTGCGCCTCTTGCGCCTGAGATGGCGGCTGCTGCTGATTTGCTACTGCCGAGGTTGACTGCGACGAAGATTGCTGGTTCTGTGGTTGTTGCTGCTGCTGTTGTTGTACAGAGGGTGCCTGTTCATTGTGTTGCTGTGCTTGGACTGGCTGAGCGGAGGAAGCAGGCTGGCTGTTCTGTTCAGCAAATGCAAAGACGTCATTGGCCAAGTTGCTACCAGCCATGCCTTGCTGAAAGTCGGCGGGCGGCGCCATAGTCTCGTGGGGAACGAAGCTAGAGATAGAGTCCATCAGAATGGATTGCAGGATATCGTCAAAGAAGTTTTGGTTTTCTGTATCCGAGTTGGAGCTGGATCCCCAAGATGGGGATGCTTCGGTCAGCGAAGCTATCGAGAGCGGAGCAGCCTGATCTGCGGTGGCTTGACTGTAGCCTGCGCCTGAGGGACCAAGCCCTGACGACGAAGTACTGCCGTAGTCATTGTAGGAGATAGGCGCGCCGTAGAGATTAGGATAGATGGGCACAGAGTTCGCGGAGCTGTTGTCATACACCTGAGACGGATTGTTCTGAGTCTGCCATGGGCTATGACCCATGCTCGATGTGTCGCTCGCTGATGAATACTGCTGCTGCCCGGATGACGCAGAATGAGAGCCGGCATCGCTGTGCAGATATGGATGATAGTGTTGGGTTCTGTAGTAACCGGAAGTGGAAGAGGAAGCAGTCGGCCGTGAGGAAGCGGGAGAAGGTGAAGTGCCATGATTGACAGCAATAGACGGTGATTGACTTGACGCTGCATCATACGATGTCGCTACCGAGCGCAGTGCTTGGTTTGAGGACGGAGACTGCTGTGGTGGATTCATGTTAGATGAGACGTCTAGTTCGTCCATACGATCGTCAGCATCGTCGTCATCTTCGGATTTGATGCTAGTGTCCGCGGCATGATCGCCGCCAATCTTGACAGCGACCAAATTGGGCTGGTCTGGGTGGATGCGTTTCTTGTGTCGCTGGAAACTATCGATACGCTTGAACTCCTGATCGCAATCGGGGCATTTCCACACGGCTTCATCCGAATGGGAGAGGAGATGACGGCGAAGATGAACGGGCTTGGAGAAGAGATAGTCGCATCCAGCGTGCGGACAAGAGATGGTCTTCGGCATGCTGAGCGCGAGCCTCTCTTGCAAGGGAAGGATGTAGAAACTTTGACTGTTGAACTGCTTCACGCATTCATGTTGCCAAGGTGAAGCTCAACCTCGAACTCGAAATCGGAGATGAACCGAGCTGCTGATGCAATCGTTTGAGGGTTTGAGGCAGTGCTCAGCCACAATTGAGCTTGAGCTTCGATATCGTGTGAATGTGGATGACTGATGTCGGATCGATTGCCGATGATGGATGAGAGAGCGTAAAGTGGGTCGGATGTTCCGTTGTTGAATGACACGCTCGGATTCGGATGAGCCGCTGATAGATGGTATGCATCGGGTTGAGTTGATTAAGTTGGTGGCGGTGGGGAAAGGTCGACGTGGACGTGTATGGAAAGGAAGGTGATGGCAAGAGAAAGTGGAACAGAAGAAGGCGTAGTTCAAGTTGCGTGGGAAATGTCTTGGTTGCTTCGGACCAATTCCGATGCCGGTCCAAGCTCAGCTGCTCTCTTTTTCCGGACGACGCTTTCACTCTCTACAATCACAAAGCCTCAATGAGATAGACTGCAATCATATCATCAACATCAAAGCTGTCATAGCCTACGATTTGGGTTTGCTTTGCTTGCTCGCCGTGGAAAGTGGTTTGGGCCGGGTTCACCGACAGAGAAGTGTCATCAGCATGCTTTGGGACAATCACATTCACACGCTTTGTCGGGATTTCCGCATGCTGAAAGATGCTTCCATTTGACCGACGCAAGAGAGCCGGAGCTGAGTTGTGCACTTCAGACGCTGCCGAGACTGGTTGGAATGAGTGAAGTACAGTGAGTATATAGATGGCGTCCCCTTTAAGCGCGGTTCAGGGTCTTGCTCGGATGTGTGGGGTAAGAGATCCTCCTATTCAGAGCCAAGCCGGCTAGCGGCTGCGGGAGAGGAGCTTACGACACCTTCCAACACACCCACCAATCGGTCTCACGAGCTCGCTATTGTTTCTCGTTCGTCTCGGTCAGTGCATGTCATCCTGCAAGCTCGCTCTACGGATCTCGCGTTGCTCGTCTGACACCATTCTTTCAGCCTGGGCGTTGTCCTTCTTCTGGCCTGCTGAAGAAAGCGTTGGACTTCGTATTCACGCGCCAAACTCGCGTTTCAGGCAGCCGCCGTTGCCATTACGTGACCGTGGTTCGTGCGAATCATGTGCGGGAGGAAGACTGCGATGCCTAATGCGCCGCTTTCTCACACCGTGTCGAGTGACTGTACGACGCTCGAGTGTCAGACCCTAGTATTGTGCATCTTCTTATAAGGTCTCCGCCTTCCTGTCTCTCTATCACCATCGTCTTTGCTTGCCGTCAATCCGACACTTGCTCGATACTTCAAGAGACTTGATATCCACAACAGCACAGCTGCCTGCTCAGAGCATAGGCGGTCTACAGCAAACGTAAACACGCTCCGTCCCCAAGACGAGTCCAACACGATGAGCAACCTTACCATCAGCTCGCTCACCGAGCGCATCAACGGGTACTACACCCGGCTCACCTCCACCAAGGCTGGCTCTGCCGCTCTCGCCGTCTTTGCCCTCTATGTCGTACGCAAGTTCTTCCAACGTCGCAAGCGCATCACAGCTCGCAAGGCTTGGTCCAACCCCACTCGTGAAGTTGCTGCCATCACCGGTGGCTCCGGCGGTATCGGTATCGAAGTCGTTCAGCGTCTCGCTGCAAAGGGTGTCAAGGTCGCTATCCTCGACATTGCCGAACCCAAAGCCGGTATTCTCTCCAACACTGTCCGCTTCTACAAGACCGATATCACCGATTACGACAACATTCTAGCTGCCTCACAGTCCATTGAGAAAGATCTCGGACCCGTCACCATTCTGGTCAACAACGCCGGCGTCGCAAACGACGGCGCCAGCATCCTCGAATTCGATCCAAAGAAGACAAAGCTCACCATCGATGTCAACCTCCTTTCGCACTTCTACACTCTCAAGAGTTTGCGAGATGTAGGGTTGATGCATAAAAAGCCACCTCGGCGTGAGAACGTTAACGCTCAGAACTTGGCGGCGGCAACTTGGTGGGCGAGCCACTGTACAGTAGTCGACCTCGAAAGAAGGGCAACTGCACGTTGCACAAGGTCGAGGTTACCTCCGTGCAGCAGTCACAAGTGCCGTGGAGTTGGGTTGGAAGTGGAGCTGGTTACCACTTGAGAGGCGAGAGAACAGACCCTTGTAACGACGCAAGAAGTTACCGCCGCATTTGGAAAAAAAAAAAAAAAAAAAAAAAAGAAAAAGTGAAAGCCAAGCGTCGACTGTGCATAGTGCAGGGTCCTTCCTCATGCCCGCTGGTGGAGCTGATTACGGCGCGACTAAGGCCGGTCTCGTTGCTTTGCACGAAACGCTTCAGATCGAGCTCGAGGTGCTTTACCAAAACCGCACAGGAGTAGCATGCTCAATTTGTCATCCCTACTGGATTAAAACAGACATGACTTCCGTTATATTCAACACCAAGTTCTATAACAAGATGATTGATCCGGCATTAGTTGGACAAAAAATGGCGGATCAGCTGCTCAGCGGACAAGGTGGAAGTTTATACATTCCTGGCTGGATTGGCAACTTTCCCTGGATTCGAGTTCTTCCACACAGCCTTCAGCACCGCATTCGAGTCAACGCCACGCTGGACCTGGCAAAGAACAAGCGAGAGAGCCGTCCCAATCCTCGCATGCCCTAGACAACACTATATAATATGGGCGGCGCTGGTAGCATTTTGCTTCCATCCCATTTGCAACAACATTCAGCTTTCTTGTCTCGTGCAACGCTCGAATGCAATACAATGCCAGACGCCAATACAAATCGATCTGTGTGCTACGTGCCATGGCATGGCTCTCGTTGACCGTCAGTGAGCGACCGTGAACGTGAAGGGGACGGGTTGAACGCGAATTTGGACAGCGACACGGGAAGCTCTCGCAAAGCGCGTCAACCGGCGGGCTGACCTGTTGCCGATGTTGCCGTCGCAGCCTGAATTCAAGCATTGTCCAATCATGGGAGTGACGCACTCGTTCTTATCTCGCATTGAGAGCTAACGACCGCGGGAAAGTTAAGGCCTCCGTCGCGGAACGGAGGAGGGGCAATACGAACGACGTGAGCAGCAAGTAAAATTCCGAGAGCTCGAGCGGAGTCAAGTGTTGAACGCCTCGAATCGGTCTCGAACAGCAAGGCGGTTGTAGGACGGAGGACGAGCAAGATGAGGAGCAAGTCAAAATCTGAGAGCTCGAGCGGAATGAATTTTTCAATGCCATGACCGGACTTATAGCAGCGAAAACGGAAAGCTCGAAGGTCACGTCTGCAAATTCAAGTGTTTGCTGTGTCTGTACGCTCCGTTCATTTTGGGAACTACTTAGCATTCTTGATACTCACGACGACATTGTACATGCCACCGACACTAGCGCTCTAGTATCCGTTCTTCTCCAAGGCTAAAGCGCAAGAGCAAAATCGAAAGAAGCGGCGCTGCTCAAAAGCACTGTGTCTCATGCAGCATCCACAACGACGACGACCATGACGACTGTTATCCCGTGTTCATCTGGATCATCGCGTGCAAGCGAGAAGGGGAATGCTAGCGACTGCTCTTTGCCTTTCGTGGGTGTGTAGCCTATTTAAACAATGTCGCAACGAATGAGTGTGATTTTGCAGGTCCTTTCTGAGATTGCTTTGCACATGTGAGACTTGTCTTCTTGCAGAACTTTGCTGAGGTGTCACTACGCTGAATAAATCTTGCACAAGTTCATTTTGTCAGCTGTATGACGAACATAGTATACTCAACACAAAGTCTCGCACCTGATTCCATGAGCAAAGAGAGCTATCGGACCGCATGTGGACGTGGTCTTAGCGAGCAGCGCAAGCTTTCCCGATTGCGGAAACTCTCGGTGACAGCGAAAACCTTGCGCCTCGCGTTCTCATTCCGCCTCCCAGCTTTGTTCCGCCTCGCATACCACTTCCGCTCCAGAACCGCGCTCGGTCTCGTCACGGATCGCTCATATCAGCGCTGGCTTGTCTCGAACTCAAATTTACAGTATCCAGACTTGATACAATATAATAGACCAGACGCCTCAGAGCCAGCTTCACCCTTTGAAATTCCACATCCTCTGTGTCAACTTTTGCCTCGAGCCACTCGAGTCGGTGTCTGAATCCGACTATCACCTGATCGTTACTTCCCGCTCGCTCATCGCATTCTCGCACAATCCAACACCCTCGCACGCCGCAAGCCGCACTCTTTACTCTCCCTTTATCGTTTGAGCTCAATTCTTCGCAGTGCAACAAGTTGCTACTCTTACATCTACATGGCATCACTGTGCCTTCTTCTTGACCATAACAAAGCACAGCGGCCACCTCAAATGCAATTGCTGCACCTCCTTGCCACCGTTGGCGCTTGTTACCTCCTTCCTGAGCTTGTCCACAAATCTATCCACTACGTCTTTCCCCCCATGTTCCTCCTTATCACCTTTGTGTTGTGTCAAGTAGGTGTGGGTAGCGGACCAAGTTCTGAGATAGCTAGCGAGCTGATCCCAATTGAGATGTTTGTCCATTGTCGTACCCTCTTGCTTTCCTTCAAATTCGCTCCTTACCTCTTCTGCCAGTCCTTCTGCTTGTAACGGGGAGGTGGTAAGGGGTGGCCAGCTAGTCCAAACTTGGTCTGGAGTGAGACCGTGGGTGGAGAAGGTGCGTTTGAAAGCGGTAGAGCCATCCCAGTGTTGTGCGATATCAGGGTAGGTGTAGGGGAAAGGGACGGGTTCTAGGCCTTGGTTTAAGATGGAGCGTCCTGGTTGTTCCCAATACTCGCCGATACTATCTATCTTTTCAGTCTCCTTATCAGCGGGTGAAAGACGTGGGCTTCCAGGACCAAGTCCGTCTTTCAACGCAAACCTGTTCAACAAGCTCCTAGTACTCGGAAAGTCAGGGAGGAAGAAATCAGGGTAGCTGTACAAACATACACTACCCCTTGGTCTTACCACCCTTGTGAGTACTTTCCAGAATTTGGGATAGTCAAACCAGTGTGCTGCTTGACCACTTGTAACCAAATCCACACTGCTATCCTCCAAAAAACCCAACTCTTCGGAGTAGCCCTGTTTGTACTCTACCTGCCCTAGCTTTCCCCTTGAGCCTTCAGAAGGGGAAGGGATGAGGTGTGAGGGAAGGTTAGGGGTGTTGGGAGTGATAGCGGCATCAACCATTTTGGAGGAGGGGTCTAGGCCGATTACTCGATCGAAATGAGGCAGGAGCGACAGGGTGGAGGTTCCGGGCCCACAGCCCAAGTCGAGCGCAAGAGAAGAGCCTGCAGAGGAGGAGCGAGGGCCAAAGTGATAGGCGAGAACTTTGTCAGAGACCCATTTAGGATAGGAAGGACGGAAAGCAAGGTACGCTGTCGCATCGAAAGTTGTTCTTGAGAAAGTGGCCATTGTTGCGAAGCGAGCGAAGCAGCTGAGCTCAGTGAAGTAGACGTGGTAGATGTAGATGTTGTTGCTGCCGAAGGCTGGTGATAGAAGTAGAGTTGCAACATTTATCCAAGTCGCTTGAGGCCGGCACTGTACCGTTTGTTCGAATTGATGGAGTAGTCCAAGGTGCTGTGGTGCTTGAGGATGCTTTGTTCTGTGTCTTGTGTCGACGATGGGCAATCGGAGGTCGTTTTATACCTTGTAATGAAAAGAACGATGGTGATGGTAGCGCTTTTCGACGGAACTACATGCAAATCAGTCAGAAAGAAGGGTTGATGCTCAACGTGGGGGGCAAAAAGAAAGCCGCGTCTGTGCGTTGCGTTCCCGCGGCACTTCGGCCAATTAGTGCCGATTCGTTTTACCGCCGGAAAAAGCCTGCACCCCGCCAACCGCGTCGGCTTGAGCGGCGAAGTCGAATCAGCACAGTCAAAATTTCCTGCTCCCTTGAACGGCAGAATTGCCTCGCAATTCCGCACTCACATTTCCCTCTCCACAAGTCATATCCTCAGCGATGGGTTTGGCGGACATCAAACTCAAACGATCAGGAGAAATGTAGTACGAAATTGCGATTGCGAACTGAGAGACGAGATGCTATGCTGAAGAGAAAATGCTGTCGGAACAAATGCGAGATCGGAATTAGGCTGTATGGAAATGCAATGCAAGAGCGATGTACCGAGGTGAAAAAGAAAGTGAACGCGAAAATGTATTTGTGACCTAGCGAATGGATCTAGCATGTTCTGACCCAACGACTCCAACGGGAGATGGCTGACTTTGATCGCCATTCGGATCATCAATAGCCATCTCGGCCAGGTTGTCTTCCATCTCTGGGTCAGTCTGAAGCCAAGTCGGCTTGAGTCTCGGACTGCTTGTGGGCGAAGGAGTATGACTTCTGGCAAACTGCTCCGAAAGCTTTCTGAGCAAACTCGGACGATCAGAACCTGCCTTTTTGAGCGTGGCTGCATTGCCTCTTGCACGACGCAGGGTGAAGGGCGAGTCTGCTGAGACGCTTTCAAAGTGAACAGAGGAGGGAGCTGCTGATCCTTCAAGTCGGCCAAGGGCAGAGACGCTTTGAACGCGAGCTTCGGACAGACCGGCTGTTGAGGCTGAGCGAATGCGAGAGGGTCGTGCTGGTGGTGGTAGAGGTGAGTGACTTCGAGGTGAGGGCTGTGTCGACGTCTCGATGGGAGCGTCCTTTGGTGTTGTTGGGCTGCTTGGCTCGGATCTTGGCGCCGCATAGCTGAGCGGTGGCGACATCGCTACATGGGTTGAAGGCTTCGGTGCTTGGCTGGCGGTCCACTTCACCGATGGCTCGACAAATTGAGATAGGCGGCTCGAAGGCGGTATCGGGATGGACGAGCGCAAATCATCGTCCTCGTTCTTGCGGGTTCTCGACCAATCAGCCGTCGATTCAAAGCCGCTCTCTTGGCTGCTGACACTCCAATTGCTGGACGAGATCGGGCCCGTTCGACGCACGCCTGCCGAATACTGAGCGAAGGAGCTGCTGCCTTGCCAACGCTCGCCGTTCGGATCCGAATTGAGAGGAACCAAACTACCGTCCGCGCTGTCTTCAGCGACAGACCGACCTGCGTGAGAAGCGACGCCTTGGATGTCGATACCAAGTCCTTTATGTGCAGAACGATCTGTGAATGCACTTGCACCCTGCGCGCCAGAGACCGAGTTGCGCGCAGACTTGACCTCGTGATGCAGCTGCAGCCAATCCTCTTCAGGTCCGGCGTAGGTCGAGAAGCGCTGAGCTCCTTGGCCTGGTGTCTCAACTTGATCGATAAGCTTCTCACCCGAGTCGAGGGCGCGAGCTCCAAAGACGAGTCGAATGGTCTTGTGAAGGTAGATCTTTGTCGACTTGGCCGGCTTGCTGCTCCCTTTCTTCGACTCTATTTCGCCTCGTGGACGGTGTCGGCGAGCGTCGGAACCATCAAAGCCAGCCTGACGGTCATCGTGCTGTGGCTTGACGGGAGGACAGCAGAACTGAAGATGGATGGCGAATCGAAGGGCCTCTTTCGCTGGAGCACGCACGTTGCTGGGCGAGAGTCGAGCAGAGGTTCCTTCCTCGGAGGATGCTGTGCCGGTGTTGCTTGTAGTCTCCGGACGAACCATAGTCTTTTGACGAACGAAGGTCTTGGTGCCAGGCTGCATGTCGGTCAGATCATAAGGCACAAGGAAGAGCTTGACTGCGTTGAGGTCAGGATACTTGACGATCAGCTGGACCTGTCCTTTGGGTGGGACAGCGTAGCCAGGGAACGAAGGCGTATCGACCGACTCGAGATCTCCTGACGCAGACAGACCTGTCGAGGCGTTAGAATCGGTGCTGAGCGACGAGAGCCGCCGTGTTAGAAGCAAGTTGTGATAGTGCGCTTCCAGATCGATCGTTCCGACATATGGACTGCCAAGCGCTGCTGTGGAGCCAAGACTCGAAGCCGAAGGAGGTGCGTCGATGGCGTGAAAGTCGTAGAAGTGGGCAGGGAACTTGACGTGAAGATGGGGTGGACAACGCAGAGAAGGCTTGCACCTGCCCATGCCCAGCACGCCAATCTCTGCATCAAAGAGGAGGGGCTTTGAGGCGGGCATGGACATGCGACCGCGCAAGAGCGATTCTTGAAAGGAGCCGACGAGACTGCCAAAGTTGGGTGTTGGACTGGAGGCGGAGATGCTGTAGCCAGAGGAGCGACGGCGTGTGTTGACGGATCTGGTGAAGCTGGAGGAGGGCATGGGAGGCGAGACTGCATAGCTGTCGTCGAAAGGTGTATTGGAAGCGGTGGGTGACCATGCAGGGCCAAATGGACTACGCATCAAGCGAGCTGGACCGCTGACGTGACGCGAGGATTGCGCTGCCGGGAAGACCGAAGGAGTGGAAGAGAAGGGACTTAGTCCAGTCTTCGCATGGCCATCAGCATCGAGATCGGGGTCGGAGTGATATCGACCTGGATACGATAGGTCTGAGGACGTTGCTGAACCGATGTTTCCGTAGGTCTTGGATGGCTTTGCCGGAGGTCGAGATTCGTTTTGAGGGCTGACAGCCCGCTCTGAAGCGAGCGCGGAGCGACTCAGCGGGCTGCTGGGAAAGGCGCTGTAGAATGACATGGCGCTGTTTCTTGATCTGAAGTGAGCCTAGGGAGATTCGAGATGCCTGTTATTTGCGAACACTTTGGATGCTTTTGCTTGCTAATTGAAGCTCAGCTTGGGAATGCAGAACGCCAACGAGACGGAGAATGAAGCGAAAGGGTCGCCATGGCTATTCAATATGGCGGTATCAATCCATGATGGAGGTAGAAGCGCAGCCAGTAGTCAAGGTTGTGATGTGGGTTCGTTGAGCACGTTCCGAGTGCGTCGCCAATAGTGTTTCCCTGCTTTCGGATTGATAGTCACTTCGAAGGGTCCGATCGAGTACGTTACTTGAGATGGTGTTGAATAGGATGCTGAGGGTGATGGTGAGGAGAATAAGTGCTGATAGCTATGCGGAGAAGCCGATGCATACAATCAGCAACGAGGAGAAAGGGTTTCCTTTGTGATCGTGACTCGTCCCCGCTGCAGCCGCACAGTCACAGACAATCGCAATCGTGAAATCAACTGTAGAGGCGTTGAGGCCTCACCAGTTAAAGTCACATTTTGTTTGGATCGGCGGCTGCAAGTTGTAATTATGCAGCCTAAGCTAAAAAAGAATCAGCCGTCACTGGCCGCAAATGCGCTCGGCTGCTGAAAGCTCACAATCACATCGCAGCTCGCTTGTTCCGATAGAGATGGCATCACTTTTCCTTAGTATCGCTGGCCGCTCCGATACGATCTCATTCAATTGGGATCGATTTCAGCAGTCTCTTTCAATGCAGGATCAAGCAAGGGTCAGGTGTCGGGCCGAATCCGATGAGATCGAGTTTCAAAAGACACGGCAACCCGATTGTGGCGCTGTCACAGTCTACAGTAAGCAGCAGTTCAGCACGGACTGTCCATTGTGCAGGATCAGCGTATAGTATGCACTTGAACAATAGCGGCAACCGCAACTACCGTGCGTCCACTTCTGGCGCTTATCAAAACACACGACGGTGCTCCTGGTCGAGACTCGACAGCTGCGAGGAGGGTGTGTAGCGGTCAACTCCAGTTGGCCGGCGAAGATGTCAGATGGAAAGGAAGAGCGTGTGGGGAGATCGGGCTTTTGAGGGGTTGCGGATCTGCGATGTGGACCCTCGTGATCTCGCTTGCAGAGCAGAGCTGAGAGAGGGCGTGCCTGCATGGCTTCCTTGACAGAACTCTTCATTGGGCCACTGTCACAAGATCAGGCGATCTGCACCCGAGTTGGGGGGAAAAGCAGGGGCAAGAGACGGGCACAACAAAAAAGGGGGTGTTGAGTTGTTCGCACACACTCTGATTCGCAATGTCGGAGTGCAATTGCCCGCCGCATCTGAGTATGTGGACTGTAGAACAGGAGATGATGGATTTTCCTCGCGTTGTTCTTTGGACGATTTCTTTTTGTCTTAAAGCCAACACTGCTTGCTGCACAGTGACTTTGGAGTTGCGAGTCGAGACTTGTTACAACACACAGCATAAGGTAACGGTCAACCAAAATTCAACGCCCGCTCTGTCTCCGTGAAATATGGCTTCTACCCGCGGTCTTTTTTTTCGCTGCAAAATCATGCATCATCCTGCACACGCTCTGCAGGCCAACACTCGGGGACTCCACCAACAGAAATCCAAAACTTGGCGCTGGACCGCTCAACTTGACTTTCTACCGAAACAACACTTTGACAGGCAATGGCCTGATCTGCGCAATTGCACATCCTTGTTATGCTATGCTGCAGTTGCATTCGTTCGCCTTGGCGCGTCCTCACCCCTCGTCAACTTTGACGATATCTCCTTCCACCATTCTACCACCATCCAACACTATACACCTCGACTTCTGCTAGGGACTACAGAGGCAGCATCCGAAAGGTTCACCATGAGATGGAACAACGCTAGAGCGACTCCCTTTTAGACATAAGATACGATCTTCCTTCAATGATACACTCGAGCGGATCCTTATAGCATCGGAGCATCCGAACAGCGAACGGATACTACGATCGCTTGTACTGCAACGGAATACAAATACACAGCCTCAGCGCCAAGGCGGAAACACAGCGTCGACTCAGCGACCATGTCAGAGTTTCCCTTCCACGTCACGCGGTTCGGATCACCCGCTAATGGCAGCAAGCAAGTTGCTTTCGATCACAAATGCCAGGTCATTCCTGAAGGCGACTGCTCTGAATTGCGCAAACTGCTCAGCCTCTGCCCGACTCGCGCACAGAGCCCACCCATTGCTGGATCTTCAGCACGGCCAGCCAACTTGATCGCTCGCGCCATCTCTCCGCAGCTCATCCGATCCAAGTCGCCGCAGCTTGCAAAGAAAGTGTCTGGTCTTGGCAGTGCTCCGCCTATCAACACATCCACTTCGACGTCATGGAGGACACGCTTGGCTAGTTGGGGTAGCAACACTGACACCAGTAACCGTGTCAGCAGTGTATCGGCTGCGGCTGCGGCTGGCCCATCATCACAACATGGCCATGCAGGCCCTCGCTTGGTGGCGCCCATTGCAGCGAGAGGCACAGCGAGCCCCATGATCCCATCCAATAGCGATGAAGACGATTCGGTCGAAGTCTCACCCTCCAACGAAAGCGTCGACTTTGATGATTTTCACACAGGGTTCCAGAACGCTGCTTTCAAAGTCGCAATGACCCAACACCACCTCCAAGTCGAATCACTCCGAGCTGCCAGCCCTGCTCTCCTTCCATCTCGAACACCGAGTCCTTTCGTTCCACCCAGTAACTTCACCGATCTGCACAATCAACGCCCAAACCCTTGCAATCGACCCAAGAGCTGCCTAGTCGTACGGTCAAAGACCCCACAAGCACCGGGACCGCCGCAACTGACAGGCGATGGCATGACATCGCTCAGAGCAACTCGGTCCAACGATCGAGACGTCTGCTTCATGCGACGCAGAAGAGCTCAAGGCGTTCCCGTCATCTGTCCATCTCCACTCAGCTCACCGGAGAACGAGCGAGGTCCAAGTGGCTGGGGTCCCGATACTTACGGCCCCAACCACGCTCCAAAGAGTCACAAGCCAGCAGCCGCTGCACCAAGTGAAAAGCAGTCAAAGCTCTCGCGATGGAGACGATTCCGTCGTGCTGCGTCCGAAGAAGCACATCATGTAAAGACAAGCAGCTCACGAAGTAGCTCGATCGATCCACGCATGGACGAAGCTGCCATCAAGCGCGAGATTCAAGCCGGAAGATGGCCATTTGAGGCTCCTTTGAATGTTGAGTGCAGTTGCAAGAACTGTCAAGCCAAGATCGAGGTGGGACTGTCATCCGACTATGAACCCAAATGGACGCGAGCAGCACGCATTCGATGGCTCGAGGCGCAAGAAGATCTAGCAGCACAGTCTCGTTCGGAATCTTCAAGTGCTGCATCGGGTTTGCCACGCTCAACGAGTCGTACGGCAATCCAAGCTGACGAAGTGGCTCAACTGCATAACGAAACGGTCCATCCAATGACAGCAGCGGAGTTGGCGGCAGAGCCAACCTCACCCATCTCAGAGCAAGGTGAGGCTGAACTTGGTTCCACAGCAGAAGCGATTGCGGCGGCCGCAGTTACCACCAAGCCGCCCAATCCAACTGGACTCGAAGAAGGCGACGATACTCTGCGAAGAGAGATTCTGGCACGTCGACAGAGGATGGCCAGACAGAGTCCCGTGTTACGACAAGGCGCCCGTAGCATGATGCGTCAGATAGAAGAGACGGAACGCAGAGAGAAGGAAGCAGCGCAGCAGAGATCACAGTGTCGAGACTCGCATCTATCAGGTGGGAGTGTGCATGGGAATGGACTAGGGTCTGGACGCTCTTCACCTGCATCCCCGGCAATGTCTCCATCACTACCTTCAAGTCCAGAGTCGGTCTCGACCAGTACGACGCCGCAGGAACGACAAGCTGCCGATGGTCAGGCGGCGAATGCGTCTTACTTTGTTCTAGCTGCCGCACCACCGGAGCGTCTGCGGTCGCCGTTGATTCCCTCCGACGTGGCTGGCAAACCTCGTTATGCGAGGCCTGTTGCTACCGTTGCAACTGATTCGACCACGTTGTCGATGGGAAGCGTAGCATCAGCGCTAGAGGCACTTGCCTCGCCTACAGCCTCGCCTGCGTCGAGCTCGCCGTCGGGAAGCCCAGCATGGGAACGGCGATAGCGCAATTGTGGCTTGCTTTGACATCTACAAACCTTACCGCAACTTATACAGCGGATGTACTGACCAATTTGCTCTTCTTTAACCACTACAGATACCCAGCAACCAACCATGCACCTTGTTCCACTATCTATCCATGAATTGTGTCGTCTGCCGCGCTCTTGCTGCCATGACAGCTCAGGACCAGGCCAGGCTATCGATCTGGCGTCGAAAACTTCTCATGCCATTAGATGAGGAGAAGGATGCGCCAAGCGACAGGCGAGGCTGAGAATGAAAGAGCAAGTCGCCATGCCATGTCGAGATATCAAGATCTCGGATCCTCGCTTCTCTCGCACGATCCTGAGGCTGCAAAGATGTTGTCGAAAGAGGTCTAACATCACGAAATCAACTCACGCCGCAGCGTCGAGTCAAGCGAAGGACGGAGAAAATGAAAGTGAGCCACGCGGCAGACTCTCGTCAAGTTCAAAGTCGATTGCGTGCTCTGCGAAATTTGCGGTCAGAACGAGACAAGTCGTCAGCCTCCGCCTCTTGCCTCAGAGTCGCTTACTCGATTGCCGGTTGATCTTGCTCTCACCACTCGCCAATCCCAGCTCATGCTCACAGAGTGCAATTCTCGCACAACACCCAAGAGGAAACCGAGAGACGAACCCACGAGGTCAATGCTGAACAGCGAAGCTCGTCGTCATTGAGTGAACGCATTGCATTGGCAGCCCACAAACAATGGCAAGGCGCACGGACGCCGATCCATCTTGACACTTATTGCCGTGCCGGAGTGCGGGTTCTCTCCGGAATCGAAGGGTCAAAGTTCAGATTGTGATTCGCCAGACGGGAGAACAAGATCAGAAAGACGCCTGCTGCTGGTGATGACAAGGCTCTTTGATGTTCATCAGTGTCTGCATGCATGCACTGAGCACGACATCCCCCCCCGGGTCATTTTCTGATAAGTGGGAGAAGTACTTTAAGACGAAGCCGGCTGACAGGACCTGCTGCTGCATTGCAACGTCAAGGCGCCTGGAACATGGAGCAGCGTCGGTCTCTCTGGAAAAACAAACAGGCTAAGGTTGCAAAGTTGCTGATTCACCGCTGTTAACTTTTTCCCTTTGACTGTTCAAATGCCTTCGGAACGTGTGCGGGAGATGGTCCGCGGCTGATTTGGTTGTTAACTTTTTTTTTATTTCTATTTCTCAGTCGACTAAAATCCGATTTCGTGATTGTTAACTTATCGTTCCAGAGGTCCCACAGCTTTCTTGGAACGAAGCCGAGAGCCAAAACCCTCACGTCGGTTTCCGCCGCGAAATCTTCTTGTCCGCTGTGTCACTCTGTCACACTGTCACACTGTCGCACTGCCGCCACTCGTCATCTTCTTTCTTCGCCTTCTCGCCTAACCTACAACGTGGTGATCCATGAAGGAAACTCTCATCGTCTCGACAGCGAAACCTTCTTGTCAAAAGGAACACAATAAGCAAGATGTGGGAATGAAAGAGGTCGAGATCGATGAGGGGAATTGAACCGGGGCTGAACTGCGGGTCTCGCTGCAGAGGATTGTGGTGCCCTGCATAGACTGACAGCTGCGTTTGATTCTCTCCGTTCGATGTCGCAATCCTATGCTTGTCTTCAGTCAGACTTGCATTCTTCTTGCAACACCAGTGGCGGCAATCCACTTGTCGCTCCCTCCCCCTCTTCCAACACTGCCTCCACAAAATTGCAATCACACAATCGCCCTCCTCCCGCCTTCGAGCTTCCGAAACAATGAAGAACACAGGCAAACACAAACCTTCTCGATGAACACTCGCATGGCAAAGCAAACGCGAATCAACGTGTCTAGTCTCTAGAGTCTTCCTCTCTCTCGCTGTCCTTCTACTTATCCGCTCTCTACCAAGGCACAAGACACAACGTCCCGACCGGTGGCACTCACGATTGCGCTCCATCGACCTTGCTTCCACTTCATTCATTCCCCGCTCTCTTTCACCACCGTCGCATCAGCCCAAGAAGCAGCACAACAACAGTAGCAACGGCGGAAAAGTTAACAGTCCCTCTCGCTTCACTGCCAAGCAACTACCTCCTGCTCAAGTGCACCAACTGCTCTTTGTACTTCTTTCCCGCACTCAACCTTCCGTCAAGCTATCTGTCCGACTCAGCACGCCATCCCTTCCTTCTCACCATTCCACCTCAGTCGTGGCTTTCTGGCGCTCCCCATTCTTCTTGCGCCATCAACATCATCTTCTCCATACCCACCTCAGGAACCACGCTAAAGTGTCTAGTTAGACAACCGCTTCGAGCCCAGACCCTCGACGCAATCCTTCTTTTCGCCCTCGTCATCTTCTACAACCGCCTCGTCCCGCTCGCTTGGCCTCTACCATTGCCTCGCTTCGAAGTTTCAACGCACGAGGCTTTTCTTGCTCCCTTCCACTCTCTCGACGTTCCTGTCTTTGAACTCCAACTGGCATCGACCTTCCATTAATCCGTCCCAGCCTTCCTGTCATTCGTCGCGTGGGTCTCGCTCCTGCCTCGCTTTCTATCCTTGCAACTTGCTCTGCATCCGACTGCAGGTGTCAACCCGAATCCTACAGTACCTCAAGATCTCTCTTCCATCGGGCCCCTGTTTGCTTCTCCCTCCCACTACCAAAGCCGTAGTTCCGCCGCTCAGACGACAGCCCTTGGCACGCGATTCGTCCTGCAGCTTCGCCACTTCGTTACCACCTTACGAAGCTTTACAACTTCCCCTCACTCATCCACCTCTCGGGCTCCACTCTATCGGCTCCATCGCTTTCGACTCGGATCGAATTTGAAACCTGTCACCCATCTTTGTGGATCCTTAGGCAAAACTATATAGGCTTGCTTCCGATCCTCCTTCCCATCTGAACCCCACTTCACCCGCCTTTCCCCCGTTCCCTTCTCCCGACCTTACTCTCGTGGCGTCTTCCTTTCTTCTCGCCACACCATCTCAAAGGTCTACATCATGGCCTCTCAACCTCGTGCCGAGGGGAAATCCTCCCTCCGCCAACGAGGCTCCAACGCCATCAAGTGGGCCGTTGGTTACGACAACACCGAAGCCAACCGTCTTGGCATCCCTATGGTCAGCAGTCGCGACTGGCTCTCCAACATTTTTGGCCACCCTGGCAGCACAGCCTACAACTACTTTGATGGCCTCTTCCCCTTCCGCAGGTGGATTGCCTCATACAACTCTCAATGGCTCATTGGTGATCTCATCGCTGGTATCACGGTTGCTCTCGTCGTCGTTCCTCAGTCCATGTCTTATGCCAAGCTGGCCGGTCTCAAACCCGAATTCGGTCTCTACTCTTCGTTCGTCGGTGTCATGATCTACGCCATCTTTGCCACCTCCAAGGATGTCACCATCGGTCCCGTCGCTGTCATGTCGCTTCAAACCTTCAACGTCATTCAGCACGTCATGCGTCAAACCAGGGAGTGGAGTCCCGAAGTCATTGCCAGCGCACTTGCCTTCTTGTGCGGTGTCATTTGTCTCGGTATTGGTCTTCTTCGTCTTGGTTTCATTATCGAGTTCATCCCTGCCCCTGCCGTTGCTGGCTTCATGACGGGTTCCGCCATCCAGATCGCCGCAGGTCAGGTGCCCAAGTTGCTCGGTCTCAGTTCTGTTAACACCAACGGCAACCCTGCCTACCGTGTCATCATCGACACGTTGAAGGCACTGCCGAAGACCAACATCAATGCAGCTTTCGGTTTGCCTGCCCTTGTCTTCCTCTACTGGATCAAGTGGTTCTGTGGCTGGCTCCCGACTCGTTACCCTCGCACCGCCCGAACCATGTTCTTCGTCTCGGTGCTTCGTAACGCTTTTGTCATCATCGTCTTCACCGCCGCCTCTCGTATCTGGCTTGGTAACTACAGCGACCCCAAGAAGTACCCCATCAGTGTCCTTCTCAGCGTTCCTCGGGGTTTCAAGCACATTGGTCAGCCCGTCCTCAACACCAAGCTTCTCTCCGACTTGGCTCCTCAGCTTCCCGTCTCGGTCGTCATCTTGCTTCTCGAGCACATCGCCATCGCCAAGTCCTTCGGTCGTCTGAACAACTACAAAATCAACCCTAACCAGGAGCTTGTTGCTATTGGTGTCACCAACTTGATCGGCCCTTGCTTTGGTGCTTACGCTGCCACCGGTTCTTTCTCACGAACTGCGATCAAGTCCAAGTCGGGTGTGCGCACTCCCTTGGCTGGTTGGTTCACCGGTATCCTTGTGCTGATTGCCATCTACGCTCTCAGCGGTACCTTCTACTGGATCCCCAACGCCGTCCTCTCGGCCGTCATCATCCACGCCGTCACGGACTTGGTTGTTCCCTTCTCCGTCTCGTACAAGTTCTGGCAGATCAGCCCCTTCGAGCTCTTCATCTTCCTCGGTGCCGTCTTCGCCACTGTCTTCTCCAATACTGAGAACGGTGTCTACGTCTCGGTGGCTGCTTCGTTGGTCCTATTGCTTATCCGCATCGCTCGTCCTCGTGGTCGATGGCTCGGTCTTGTCCGCATCCATCACGGCAATTCTTCGGGGCCAAGCGAGTCTGCTATCACCCTTTCGCACCGTGATGTGTTTGTTCCCCTCGAGAACAAGGATGGCATGCGCGACCCTTCCATTCACGTCGAGCCTCCCCCGCCTGGTGTACTCATCTACCGATTCGAGGAGGCTTTCACTTACCCCAACGCTTCGGGCATCGCTGACTTGCTCATCGAGAAGGTCAAGGAGGAGACACGTCCTGGCAAGCCTACGTCGGACAAACTTGGTGACCGTCCTTGGAATGACCCTGGTCCGCCCAACCCTCGCCTCGTCAAGGCTGCCCGTGCCATCGCCTGCCGTGGACGCAAGAACGCTCTCAACGACGGCGTCCTCGATGGCTCCATTGTTGACCGACGCCCTATCCTCCGCGCTTTGATCTTCGACTTTAGCTCGGTCGCTCATGTCGACACCACCTCGGTTCAGACTCTTGTGGACGTTCGTACCGCCATCGAGAGGTACGCTGATGCCAAGGTCGAGTTCCACTTTGCCAACATCTTGTCGCCTTGGATCCGACGTGGTTTGCTCGCTGGTGGTTTCGGCCTTGGCTTCCCTTCCAAGCGAATCACCGAGATCGCTCCTGTCGTCTCGCAGCCTCAGAATGTCACCCTCTCCGCGAGCGAGTTGCAAGCTCGTGAGCAGGCCGAGGCTGAACGTCGTGCTAAGGCTATCGAGCGAATTAGCCACAAGAGTGTCAACGATGGTCCTGCCTACCCCTTCTCCGGTCGCCCTGCTAAGCCCATGACTGAGCTCGAAGCTGGTCTTGCCGGTGATGGTGCTGCTGCTAGCCGCAGCCGGGTTGACTTGCACGAGGGGATCGACGAGGCTGACCCTGATCGTATCATACGCAAGGTCAAGATCGGTGACGCGCTCTACGATGTTCAGACTCTCGACCAGGATGAGAACAAGGCTTCCAGCAGCAACACCCCTTCGAGGGACAGCATGGAGAAGAGTCTTGAGGAGGGTCACCAGCAACGCGCAGGTGACCGACGTGGTTCGGACCCTTCCAGTCAGATCTCGATTCCTGTCATTTGGAACAACGATCTGACTCCCTTCTTCCACCTTGACTTGTCGGCTGCTCTTGCTGCTGCTTCCGAGGGTCTCGGTGAAGACTCGCAGCTCTCGTCGAGTGAATATCATAAGACTAACTAAAACGGCTATTCAACTTCTAAAATCTAATAAGGTGTTGCGCCAGGCTGTAGCTTTCCCCCACTAGTGTTTCACATGTCACCGTTTCACTCTGTTTCTTTGGTCATTTCTTCATCACACACGCGCACGTTCTTGTTCATCGTTTCATGTTTTGCTATGCATGTATTTGTAACTCGATAGAATCAACTTTGTTCTCGTCATACCCTCTCTCGCTGTTTGACCTCTTTGATATTGAGTGCAGAAACGCGGAAGGTAGAATCGGCCTTGTTCTTATCACGAAGCCCATCCCTCTTTGCCTTCTCGCTATGCTCAATAAGGCTTTAGTGATGTTTAATAACTTCTTTCAGCGTCTCCAAAGGCCACTCGACGTTTGGTGCGTGGTTAACTGTGTCCACATGAACCATTTTGACATCGTCTCTACCCAGTCGATCTATTTCGTGTCTCCACAGAACTGTTGCCACCTTGCCATTTCCATTGGCTAGTCCCATGTCCTCCCCTAGGCGGGTATGAGGTTCGATGACGCTGTAGAAGTACTTCCTGACGCCGGTGGTAGTGGTTTCGATATCAGGATTGCGATAGGTGTCGACTTTGACAACTTCATCGTGAGCCATCTCGAGGGCTCGAATTTTGAAGTTGTGAACGTGGATGTAGTCGGGAGGTGGAAGGTGACGTTCGAAGCTGTGATCCTTTCGGACGTAGAGATTGGCTTGTGCGACTTGAGATTTGATGAGCATTTCTTGGTCGATGTTGTCGAGAGTGGGGTAGGCGAAGACGGCGCCGATGAAGAGGGCTGAGAGGAGGAAGAGGGGAGAAAGGAATCGCATTGTGTTCGCGGAACGGAGGGCAGGGATGCATGCTGGTAAGAACGATGTATGAAGAAGGAAGGGGATGGGATTGGATGAGAGCAACGGTCTTTTATACATCTTCTTTCTCCTCAACGAGCACAGACAGAAGGTGTTTAGGGGCATCGCTTGGACGAAGTGTAAACACGTTCTCGCCTATGAACAGGGGCCTCTGTAGCATCGTGCAACCGTCCACCTACCCGCTTCAACCATAGAGTGGGCGAGTGGTGTTGAAGTAAATAGTTGAGTGGGGGTGAGTTGGTTATCTCGAGGACACCACCGAGTTACCCCTCCTGATACAGTGACCTGACTGCCTATGCTACCTTAAGTTTGCTTGTGTTTGCTGATGTATCTGATCCGAGCAACGAACAACTTGTCTGAGCGAAGAGCATCGTCGGACGTTTGAATGACGCCAACAGAGACCCACTCAAATCCTCAATTGTGTTGTGCGGTCGCCTTTGAAGAGCACTACAGTACCACCCACTCCTGCACATGATCAACAACAAGAGACGTTGCCGATACGCGGTTGTTTTGAAGAAACCTGACAATGGATCATCAAGCACTTCCAACCCACTTGCCTTCTGTTTGCCGCAACCATCTCGGTCAGCTCTCGGTCGCTAAGAGCTGTCACGCATCGGCGATATCAAATACCGATCGACCTTTTGTTGCTATCACACCAGCGATCGTTACACCGAGAATATTCTGAGTAGAAACGGAGGAAAAAGTCACAATTGCTATACCGCCCAATGACGATGAAAGAGCCCTCCAACGGCCACCTCACACCCTGACGATGAACGATCGTGTTAATGTTGACCAATCTCGTCCATCTCCCCTCTCGTCTTCTTCGTACCTATACAACGCGCTACCCAATCTATCGCCCACACCACGCTCTCTGTCAGCTTGCAGTCGCATCTCCTGCCCCAACTCAGAAGTCGGTGGGATCAAGCTGTAGAAATACATCCTTTTCTCGCCCCTCTTTGTCTCCACTTCAGGTCGCAGATTTGGATAATGCCCTACGAACCGTGCACCAGAATGGGCCAGCTCCAGAGCGCGCAAGTCAAGTGCACGAATATGAGTGTTGTCAGTGGCAGGGAGGATAGTGTAAAGCTGAGAAGATTGGTAGTGATGGGTTGCTTGATCTGCTTGAGCTGTTTTGAGCATGGCTGAGTCGCCTTCGTCTATAGGTGCCGCTGCTGCTGCGATGGCGAGAGCGAGCAAGATCAACTGTGGAAGAAACATGATTGTTGTGATGATCACCAGCTGAGATGGGTGGAGAGGGAGGGATGGCGAGATGCTGAGCTTTTTATACAGTGGTTAGTCTGTGACCGGATCATCCTTAGCCTGGGTTCAGATGAAGGATGTCCCACCTCCTATCTTGGGCTGCAGCAAACACGATAGTTTGCGCCATAAAAGAGGCAACTGTGGGACGAGGCGTGGTGGTAGTGTGACTGATGAACCCGTCGTACTCGGTAAAAAAGGTTGCAGCCGGATGCAGGAACCGCTGCAATGATCTGCTCGGCGTATACGTCACATTCAACGGTAGCAGAGACTCAATACAAGACTGTCAAGAGCTGACCACCGGCGTCTTCCCTCTCATCAATGGCGACCAAGAATATGGGCCAAAGGCTCCATCTTCCACTCCAGTTCATGCATCCTCTCCAGCAAATCCATATGAATGACCTCCACTGGCTTTCGTCCCTCTTTCTTCCACGGCACTGTCGCCACCGCCTCCTCATTCATGCCCATCCTCTGACCCCATCGATCCTCGGGATGAATCAAAATATAAAATTATACGTGTTTTGCATTATCACCCCACACATTAAGAAAAGCTGTGTGGGTCCCAACGTGATGAGAGGCACCTTGAGCAAGCTGAAATGCCTTGGCGGTGAAGTGGGGATGTTGGAGGGTAGGAAACACCACCAATTCTGTAACGACCAAGATGCTTGAAAATGTGTCGTTGAGAAGCTGAAATGGTGATGAAGGTGGGCTGTTGCACAACATTCTAATCCCGACGACAACAAGTGTCGAAATGAAATCTCATAGATCGAAGTCCCGCCTGTCATAACCTCGGGCTAAAGACCTCAGCTTCACAACGACCTGCATCTCAGGCCCTGTCGCTGGCTGTCAATCGTGTTTCATCGGGATCACACTGCGGGTTTAGACAGACTCGATGAGATGGAAGATGGATTTTGTAGGTAGGTCGAAACGTGCAAGTAGACAGGTGAGAACTAAGAGACGAGAGCAATCGCTCGGATCTCTAATGGTCGGCAAGATCAAAGGCTTTAAGAAAGGAAAGATGAAGAAAAGAATGTTGATCAAGGGCAAGAGTATCAATCACAACGATGGCAAGGTGATCAGAATGTACGATCATGGCCACCCACAACGCTTGGAAGTCACGCAAGTGACCTAAACATGAAGACCAACACTCTTCATCTGCTCTAGAATGTCCCTTATCGGGTGCAACTCGGAGTGCCAAGGAAGATCACGATCTTTGAACGTTCCAATATGGAGTAATTCCCCTCTGTTCGATCCGTGACGGTACTTCCATATTGGGCTTGCGGCCCTGGGTTCATTGTGATGACCCAATCCCATCTCACTTCCCAGAGGTGTGTCGGCCTTGATGATGCTGTAGGCGTACGGGTCGTGAACCTTCCGGCCCAGGAAGTGAACACCATCCACCTTCGCCATTTTCTTGGCTCGATATACGATGTTGGGAACGACCGAGTAATCGATCATCGGATGAAGTACTTGGAATTCGGCGTGATTATAATGGTGAACCCTCTCGAGATCAGCCTTTGCAGCGTAAATCATGTAAAGATCGTCTTCGGATACGTCTTCGCGCACAGAGGCGGCGCGCTCTGGGTAGGTGAGGCGAAGACGCTAGCTGAGAGCACAGCAAGCAGTAAGAAGAGAGAAAAGTGAAGCGAGCGAAGGGAGACCATCTTAAAGAGGCTTGTTGGCAGAAATCTTGATGGATGTAAGAGGAGGAAAAGATGGAGAAAAGCAAAAACGATGCTCTATTTATGCTCTTTGAAAGATGGGACAACCAAGCTTCGAAGTCTTCGAGGCAATGCGCCTTCTGTTCGTATAAGACCGTTGCTCCATCTTTGATTACAACGGAGGTACCACCGGAAGTGTGTCGACTTCAGCCGTGATACTTAGCGACTCAGTGCTGCTGATAAATCGATGTAGGTGCATGCTTTTGTGGAGACTTCATTAAAGCACATTGCCCACCAACAGAAACAATGGCAACCAACATGATGTTGGCACGTTTGCCATTTCTCTCATCACGAGCACCACTTGTTGGCTTCGATCTGTAAAAGAGGCGGCTTAGAAGTGGTATCTCAGCTCAGTATTGACACACGATAAGCAAACAGAAAGGGGATGGATTGCGGCTAGACCAGTGCGGCCTGAAGCTCAATGAGGCTCCCAGCCCGCCGTAGAAGCGGTCGGTTGAGCGCGTGGGCGAGCGGCTAACAAGGGAGGCAGTACAGGGTGGGAAACGCTACAAGGGCTAGGAGAGCGCCTAGCAATGAATGGTGAAGATGATGGCAAGAATAAAAGGAAGGGACACAAGCATAATGGCATAAAGTGGGAGAGTCATGAAGTGGACGTTCCTACACTGGCACCCAACCTTTTCAAAGTGCTGGCAGTCGAATAGTAGGTGCTGGCAATCGAATAGTAAGTGCTGGCAGTCGAATAGTAAGGCAGGATGGCACTGCATAGATGAGGAAGGAGGAAGGTGCTTAGACTCAGACTACGTGTGTCCACGCTGGAACGTCTTGAGAACAGGTTTGAGAGCATCAGGGCAGCCTGACGAAGCCGTAGTGGTGGTTTAGATTTTCTTGCAGCGGCTCAAGCTCCCAATTGATAACTTCGTGCTTAAGCTCCCTCATCTGTCGAATATCATAGCCATTTTTCGGATGGAATCTCCAAAGGACAGTGGCAATCTTGTCATCTTCGAGACCCATCTGCTTCCCGGGGTCGTCTCCAGGCCGAATCAAACTGTAGAAAAAGACTTCCTTGGTGGCTTGCCGACCTAGTATGCGGCCCAGGAGGCCGACTTTAGACACATGGTAGCCGACATAAGCTGAACCTCCTTTGGCAAGCTCCCAGGCACGGCGCAGAAAGTCTTCATTGGCAGGAATTTCAGCGTGCATTTCTGTGATCGTGAATTCCTTACCTTCCCTCTCATGCTGATTGGA
The DNA here is from genome assembly GCA_022963135.1 of Ustilago loliicola. NCBI lineage: Eukaryota > Fungi > Basidiomycota > Ustilaginomycetes > Ustilaginales > Ustilaginaceae > Ustilago > Ustilago loliicola. Next base: position 639,260 of record JALCUU010000026.1, on the reverse strand, counting down.
TTGATGTACCAGGGATACCCCCCTCATGTCCTGCTTAACCTCAGGCGGAGCAGCAAGGACAGTAACAGCCAAGACTGCCATGAGGAATAGTAGCGATAGGATTCGTCGAGTGATGGCAAACATGTTGGATACGCGTTGATGTACTTGATGAGGGACCAAAGTCTTGCGGAAGGTGCTTGGGTGGTTTGAAATGTTCGAACCAGTTTTGGCTGTCTATGGCATGAGGTAGACGGGGGAGTAAGCTTCTTGAGGGGTACGCTTCGGTGATGTAGTGTTTCGAGAAAGTCCAATCGTCTTCAGACACGGGGGTTCTCATACCTTTTCAAGGCAGTCCCCACCCGATCATTGAGAACACTCGAGGGTGATGAAAGATGCAGTACTCTTTTTTTTATATTGCTTTCATCCTCCGCAGTACTATCTTTTTCAATTGCTTTCGCAATCGCACCAGATCACTTTCACAAATTCATTAGCGATGCATGGTTACACCACATCAAGTTCGCTTTTGCACCAGATCAATCTCGTTCTTGCACCTAGTCACATTCGCAACTTTTATCCTTATGCAAGAACTCGCATGTTGGCGCGATCATCAAGCAGTTGCATAGACAAGTCTTCGTCCTCTTCCCTCATGTTGACTGTCTTTGACTTGGAACGGGGCATGATGATGGTGGACAAGAAACACAGACAAGAAGTTCACTCAACAACAACAAAATGAAATGATGAAAAGCAAACTTGACTAGGTGCAGATGCGAGATCGATCTGATGCATCTTAGACACCAAGATATGAAGTGCGAAAATGATCTGGTGCGGTTGCGAAAGCAATTGAAAAAGAGAGGCCTTCCATTCGAAAAATTCTTGAGGAACCCACTTGAGTGGCTACAAATTCTGTGCTGTTACATTCATCGTCCTGGCTGTGCGAGATCGGACGGTGGGGCATGCCGCCCAGCCTCACAATGCATCGCCTCTTTTCTACTGTGCTACCCCTAAACTGTGCGTCTAGCCACTCGTCATCGCTGATTAAGGCCTGTGCTAATAGCCTCACCCTTGAAACCGACAGACACTCCAAGAGAGAACCGATCGCAAAGAGTGGAGTGGTAACAAGGCATTCACGACTTTGCGCTTGCTGAACTGCCGGACCGGTATTTAGCTACTTGACACGTAGCAGCGCGCTATCTGAGGTGAGGCCATGCGAGGTCTGACCGCCAAACATATTCGGAACCAGCTAGAAAGCAACTTCCTTCTCATACCTCGAGCTTCTGCTGCTGAGAGGGACCATCACTTCTTGCACACTGGCTTGGAAGAAGCTCAAAACATCTTTGACATATGGGAATGGACAAATGACTCAGTAAGACCTGCTTACTGTGTCTCGTGAGGTACGGCGATAACGACATGGGAGAGCAGAGACTGCGTGAAGAAAGGATCTCGAGCAGACCTGGAGACTAGCAACCCGACTTGATCGATCTATATGAGAAAGGCGAAGAAAGTGCTGTAAAGTCATCTGCCAGAGAATATTTGCCACTGCATTTAATGGTTATTTAAAAAGTGAGCCGTATTGCTCCAGGGCATAATCTGCTGCATCAGTCCGCCCGCTGGCCAGGCGTCAAGACGCATCAGCTTGGTTTTTTTAGAATTGACGCGCCAGAAGGCATAGAGATCCTTGTTGTACCTTTCACCGTTTGGACCTATCCTCGGACTGCCCAGACCCCACTGATGACCAAGATCACTTTCCCTCGGGATCCTGGTGGTCACGTACCTGTACCTGTTGCGGTTATGAACTCCCCACGATATATGAGCGGGCCCATTACCTGGCAAATGTGAGAAGCGCAAAGCCTGTTTTTCTCCATCGGTATGAGCCGAAAGCAGATGAGAATAGTACTCGACTCAAGAGTTCGGATCAGGAAACAGTTGTTGGTAAGAGGACTGGATATGATGTTGATGGTTCTCGTAATGCTCTTCCGCCTCGTTCAATGGAGGCTGTAGAACGGCATAGGCGGTGGCAGCGAGGACGAGCACGCTGATACCTGCGATTCGGAGGAAGGAGACCATTGTGGAAGTTTCTTGCAATGGCCGTTGATGATGCTGGTTAGTCAATGATTGCGTGGTGGAGTGATGTTTGGAAAGTCAGGTTTGATGTGCGAGAGCTCGACTTTGTACCTTTTTGTGCAGCTTGTAGCTCCTCGAGATCGATGTGTTGTCAAAGGAAAAGCGGTGCTCGAGTTGCAGCAGGAAAGAGCAACGGTACATGTCGCTGGCAACTTCTCGTCAACATAAAGTAGGGACGGAAGCTCTTGTCGCCTTAGATTTGAAATGCTTGCAACCTGCTGAACGACCTGAATAGAGCGAGAACGGTATCATAGGAAACGCTTTTTGCCGTTGCGGGCGTGGGATGCATTGCTTTCGAGTCACTGCTGCAGGCATTTGTTCTTCGTCGTTTTGTAGCGGCGACGGTTGTCGGTGTCATCTTCACTCGTTCAGGTTGCTGCCTGCGCCATGACACCAAACCGTAGACCTTTTGTATTCCGACCGTTTGGTACCGAGGACCCTTGATACTGTACCTCCTATCGCGTCGCATGTGGCGTCCGGCGTTGTGACAATAATGTGGGATGAAGTGCCACCGCAACCTTCTCAGCAAAGAAAGGGGTTCCAAATAGATCTGCGCTCTCGATTTGTTGGTGGGTGGAATCAGATGGATTCAATAGGTAGCTGTCTGCGACGATACCGACAGAGAGTCGCACGCTTGGAATTGGGAATCACGTCCCCCTTCGAGAGGATTTTCATCAAGTGTGCGGGAAAGCGCCAAACTCAATCAAAGCCATAGTACTACAGCTGCACCGACCTCAGACTCCGAAAACAACCGGTTAGAAGAAAAAAATCGAGCCGCCTTCACAAAGTCTTTAGCGTAGACAGATGCCGTATTCTTCTCGATTTCACTTGCTTGCGACGTACATGCTGTGATACATATGTACATTCGCATTGTTTGAGTCTCTTCTGACACGATGGTGGGTGGTAAGCTCTTCAGCTCGTCGCTGTTGTAGCAACCGCCGATTGTGTCGCAACAATGGTGGCGCAAAGAATGGACATCACTTGATACCGAAGCCCATTTGTTTGCTTCTCGCAGTTTAGCTCAACGGCAATGGGGAAAAAGGGGCTCTGTTGCCATGCAAATGCTGTTTCTATACGCACGTATTGCACACCAGATGGGCCATCGCAAAGGACAGTGCTTTGACACTATTAAAGCGCCTATGGCTGCGCTTTGGAGTGCCTACAGAGCTCAAGTGCTTGTGAGGCCCTGATGAAGAGGCAGGTTGAGCTAGAACACCCATTTAGTCGTTCGCATATAACCAGATGGCGACCGTAAAGATATTTAGAGAAGGCAGTCAGATCACCTTCCTCCATCGGTCTCCCGCCCTTCTCCGAGATGGTTTCCTTCATCAAGCTCCTTGGCATTTGTGCCATCATGCCCATTCCTCTCCTTGCGGCCGGCCTGGATAGTAAGCAGGAAGCCGTTTGGTATGCCGCACAGGATTTCCTCAAATATGCCCACAGCCTGCTGTCGTCAGAGTTTCGCCGGCCATCCGACATCAGCCTCAAGCCGACCAAGATCCAGACCGAGTCAGCTTGGAACTATGCGATGTCCGATGGTACAGGTCCGATCTACAAGAACAAACATCAGGACAACCCTAAGTCGGTCTATGCTCTCACCAAAATCCCGCACGGTAGCACTCTCGCGGATGAGTGGGGCTTGAACAATCATGAACCTCCCAAGAATGCCTTTTTATTCTGGGAGGTCAAGAAGCACAAGCACAAGCTGCTCGCCGTTCAGACCTGGCCAGTCGGAGGTATCGCACAGCAGAAGTATAGTCTTCAATCCATCATCGATCAAGCCAGAGGGCTGTAGTCCCTCACATTCAGACGACCTTTCTATATATCTACAGTCCGTCCGAAAGGACCCTGTGGAGACTCTGTTCCTGCCAATCAATCTATCATCCCTCTCAATCACGATCAGTATCTGCTTCATACTTTGACGAGGCATGTCTTGAAAGTTCGAGCATCTTGTGCGGCAATATAGATCACTTCAACCCCTATCATTTCTATCAATCCATAGTCCGTACTTAAAGATCGTGTGAAGATCGGGAAATACCAGGAGTGCAACGTCTGCTGAACTATCAAGCTTCTCGATGTGGAAGTCCCATCGGCCCTACTGAGGTTGTGTCATTCAGAGTTGATGCAGTCTGGGCGCCTTCTCTGTGGCGCAGTGATGCAGCTTCAAGTACATGAAGCTTCACATCGATCTTGTTGGTGGGCGTGCGGGATCCGAGATCGACCCATCCTCAGAATGCCGATGCGACGTTCAACGAATCCCAAGTGTGAGTTTGAGTCAAGAGCCAAGAACAACGTTTGGGACGGTTGTCATCTTCTTGCATTTCGATGGCAGACAATGTGTTCTAATTGTGTTTCAGCTGGCAGAGATTGCTCTCCTTCCGCAAGTCTGCTGCGGCAGGTATTCGGATTTCGTCTTAGCGGGCTCTCTTAACGCGGTCCATAATCTCCTCCAAAGGCTGTTCTTCATCGAACATCGCACCTTCAGGCCAGGTGTCGAGACCGAGCAGCTTGTGTTGACGTTTCTGATAAGCCACAAGACGAAAGTGTCGCGATAGCTTACCCTCTCAGGGGTTTGTCTGAAACGCAAGTTCCATTTCAAGCCTAGTCGACTGTTGCTTGGGATTCGAGTGGTGACGGAAAAGTTCTTGTCATGACCATCCGAAGTCACAAACATCGGAATGTGACCTTCGCTCATGGGATGCTCCTACGCTTCTGCTTCGGCGTTTGGATGATCTCCGAGTAGGTGTAACACTCCCTTCGCTTGAGGTAAATGGTTGTGCCTTGCTTGAAGGTACCTCGTCAAGGCTTGGTAGTGATTGTCTTATTTTACGTCCAGCTCCGGCTCCCTTGCGGCGAGCACCTGAGTGGCGGGCAGCACAAAGCCCGATAGCAGGACTCGCCAAATGCCTTTCATATTGAGGACGCTTAAGTTGGTGTGTAGGTATTGTGAGTGTGGAGGAAGGGAAGGGGGTGGAGCGAGAGGCAAACAACATTCGGTGCTAATTTAGCCTTCCCATTGACTGCTCAGACAGATCAACCATACTTTCCTTTTAAAGCTCAAGCTCCAACTTCAACGAAGTTTTTCTTCTCGAGGTAAAGGATGCTTGAAGGTATGACATGCTGTTGCAGCTCAGCATTGACGCACGACAACACTTCTGAAGAGAGGCAAAAGGGGTGAGGTTAGGGGCTGATCGCAGCGAGACCAGTGAGGCATGAAGCTCAATGATGCGTCAGCTTGACGTGGCGGGGTCGGATTCGGCGCAAGGATCTGCAGCTCCGGAAGGGGAAAGAACAGGTTAGGCAACGCTCTGAGAACTTGGCAAGGGCCTAGCAATGAGTGGAGAAGGTGGTAGTAAACAGGGAGAAGGTACACGATGGTAAATAGTGGGAGGACCACATGTGAAGTGGGCGTCGATGACTACTCAGAAGCTTCGCACGAGCCGCAAGTCTCTGAAGCTATCACCTGGATCTTATTTCGATTGACCAGCGATGAGTTGCACAGCGTCCCGCCGGCACAACCGTCTTACTGACATCCGCTTTGCCTTCATTATTTGGGGGCGTTGGTTGGCTCGAGAGTTCCATGAGATTGAACTCAGCGTGGGAGCGCCCAACACTTACCAAAGGTCTGGTGACCGACCGGAAGCTCTCCTCAGCTGATGAGCTCTCAACTGTCCTCATCGAGAAGGACTTGCTTGTAAAGTGCGTCCGTTGTAACCTCGTAGCTCAAAGTTACTGTATCGTGTTGCACAGAGAGCGAAGTTCAAGGCTCATCTCCGTCTCTTCTCTCGAAAGATTGCTCAATGTGGCGTCAAGGACCGGTGGGGGCGATCGCGCAAATACGGACAAACAGGCAAGTCATTTCCATAGCTATAATGTTCATTGATCTGGCCAGCATGGGCTGCGTTGCTCGAGTTTCGCTCTGTACTCTGCCGTTCAAGCATCTTCGATTGCAACGCCTCCACGACAATGTTGCAAGAGTCAGTTTATGCAAAGGGATGAGACGTTCTCAGGCGAATCTTCATCCAAGTTCATCTTGTTTGTGCTGTCTTAGCTGCACTTCTCAATGGCTGTGTATCTGTGGGAGCAAATGAGGTCTTCTCACGCTTAGAAGCCACCGACAGCGAGTCAATTCTTCGTGTGGGATGATCGACACACCCGAGCGTCGATAAATTACAACCTCGCATCGGACGTCTTTCGGCATTTTTATGAAGCTGTTACGGGACGATGGACCGTTCATTCTTAAGACGATCAACTGACCAGGACTGCAAGTGATGACAACGAGTCGTAGATGGCTTTTTTCAGTGAGGCTTGCGAGACATGAGACAGTGAAGCAAGCCACTTAAGGGCCACGGTCGAGCCTCAACTCACTCATCATTAAATGAAGGCAAGCAGCGACGGTCGAACGGGTGGTCGGGCATCGCGGTGGCGCTCGAGCGGCTGACGATGTAAGCGGAGGAGCACACTGCGGCGGTATAAAACCCATGGTATCCATCTTTCTGCTTGATTGCAGGCTAGCAGAACCCTGCGCGAACACCATCATTCGATCTCGAACAAGGCGGGATGAGAGCCAGACAACTTTTTTCGAGCCTCGTCCTCTTCACCTTGTCACTAACATGCTCGACCCGGGCTGCTGATGATGAGGCTCAAGACGATGCTGCCCGTACTCTGCTCTCACTGATCGATAGACGCCCGAGGACAAGCGACGCTCGACCCCGAGATGGTCAGCAGTCGTACCAAGTTGGGAGCTCTGCTTTTCCAGATAGACTTGCTCCCTCTTCACCGACTGGCTCTTTCACCACAGTATCAGGCGGAACGCCTGGACCCTCTTCCAGCTCGAGCCGCCCTCACGTGCAAGTAACCGAAGGCATGCCTGAGCTGGGCACCCAGCCTTGGGTTCCAGTTGATACTATAACAAGCACCGGGCGAGGCGAAGAAGAGATTGATTATCAAATCCCCAGGTTCTGTCACAATGGACAAACTTGGGGACCTTTTCCCATCGGCTCCAAGATGTTCGAACCCCAGGCCTACCCATTGGAGCTGCCACTCTTCGAGTCTCTGCACAAGCTATCCGAGTACGAGCCTGCTAGTATGGAAGACTTCCTGGAACCGAATCATGCGAGAAATTGGAAAAAGCTCGGCACACATGGCACTGTCTTCGTTCCCGAACCTCGAATACTACAAGAGATTCAGCGAAGCATATGGGCCCAGCTCGAGTCCCATGGAATCCATGCGATGACTGGCCAGAATGGTTTGCACGAGGGACAATGGCTATGGCCACCATCCGAGATAGCTGCAGATGGACGAGGTTTGCGCATGAGTCAACATCTGTTGAACTTTCGCTTTCGCAGAGTATTCCACACAAGATTCCGGTTGCCCTACAGGAGGGATCCTAGCATGTTTCGCTTGACGGTGCCTTCGACTGAGGGCGAGAGACGGATCATAATGGTCGCTGCTCCTGCGTTCAAACACGTTTCGGTTCCTGAGATGTTGGGCTTCTCTACGCTCTGGCTTTTTTACGAGGGAGTGAGACACGATACATATCAGAAGGTAGCGTTTCTCGGCGCCGCGTTCCTTCCGGAAGCCGCGAAGGAAGTACTCCTCAGGTCCAAGACCATTCAGCCAGCCTTTGAAGAGCTGCGTCCTAAGTAAGAGCGAGGGGCTTTCAATACGCCTCGAGCGGAGAGCACTGTCTATTTCTGCGTTAAGGTATCGACCACGTTCGCTTGAGCCTTTGGTCAAGCTTCCCGATCTCTTTCGCAAACCCCTGTATTCTCCCCATTCCCTGGTTTGAAAGCCTGACCACGGCTCTTGAAGCTAGCATGCCAACCAGAAAGCCATTACATCCATTTGAATCGCTCTTCAATAGCCTCGAGCTCTCTTGTCAAGATGAAGAGAAGTGGGATCAGTGGGACTCGACTGCAAGCGCGTGCGTCATTTCAGTCAAACTCTCACTTCATACGACAAAGCTATGGAATCGGACCTCGATCCCGTCTTTGTTGGTGGGTGGTGCTCGTGCATGCATCCATTAATGACTGTCGAGTAAATCTGAAGGCCCACACTGTGTACACGGTGGGGCACGCTGTGGGACTCGAAGGGTGGTATTGCCCTGCAATCACCTTGACAACCGAGCAAGCTGCTAAGCCTCTGTCCCCTTTGATCTTTGTTTTCTTTTTTCTATCCCAGCAATGCATTGACGCACGGTGGCATATAGGAAAGGAGGTTGGCTGCTGATGGCATAAAGTGGGAGAATCACGAAGTGGGAGTCAATGCCAGCTCAGACGCTCTGGCCCTTTCGCACAAATTGCATAGTCATCCTTAGTGTCGAAGCACGCCCCTGATGACGAGGAAAAGACATATAAGGGAGGGTTGAGCTTCTTCACAAGGCTTTCTGAGCAACATTGCACTCTCTTCCCCTCCTCCCTCGATCTTGCCAAAGCAAAGTTATCAAAGATGCTTTCTTCAAGGATCATTGCGGTACTCCTCACTGTGCTGACGACAGCTCGAGTTCAGGCTGCCAACGATGATTCTCCTCCACCTCCACCCTCATCCGCACGGATCTTCGTCCCTGAGGGTCAGCTCTTGCACTGGCAGGATCGCAACAAAGCTCCGGTCGGAAGCGTTGTCGGGGTTCCAGATTGGACGCATCCTTCGTGGACCGATCAGCATGCGGCTGACTGGCGTACCCAGGCAACTGGGCCTGCTTGGACACGACATGTGCCTGCAGCACAGTCCGGACATAGAGAAGCCTTTCAAACTTTGGAAGGCAGACCGCTCACGTGGGAGCCTATCAAGGCTGACGCCAGCTCGAGCACAGGACCTTCCGAAACTCGACACCACATTCCCATGTTTATGCAACCCGAGACAGGGCAACGTTGGGGTCCGTACCCGCTCGGAGAAGAAAAGTTCGTCATGCAGTCGTATCCTCTCGACATACCACTTTTCCAGCACTTCTACCAGGACGACTTAAACCCTGCTGACTTTGAGCAATTCATCTCCAAAAAGCGCCCTCGACCAAACTATGAAGACACGGGCTCTTCTGCCGTCGAACCTGCAGGAGCAAGGTGGATCGACTCTGCTGGCATACGTTACAGACCAGAGCCTGCGGTGCTTCGAGCAGTACAGGAAACTTCTTGGAAGCATCTACGACAACATGGAATCCAGCCTCGGAAAGTGACCTTGTCAGATGTAATGGAAGGCGAATACCTTTGGCCTCCCGTTCATGTGCCTGATGACGAGGGGGAAAACCTAATTTTCCCGCCCAAAGTCCTCGCGGAGCGTTATCGTCATTCTATCACACAACGCCTCCGAGAGGCGAAAGGAGCGCCCAGCATGTTCCACCTGGAGACCGAGGCCAACGGACAAGTTCGGCATATTCTGATGCGATCAGGTAAGGGTGGAAATCATGTTCTTCATCGTTACTGGACGTCACGAGACGACTCTCGGCTTTGGCTCCTGTACGAAGGCATGGTCGCTCCTGCGCACGTGCAGGGACATCCGCAACGGTTCGCTTTCCTAGGAGCTACATTTTTGCCAAAGAAAGCAGAAAAGCATCTACAGAACGCTGGTGTGTTGAAGCTTGCCTTTCCGGGCGTTACGCAAGTCCCTCACTAGTCGACTTTCGATCTGTCTTCAAATGAACTCGTACCTCGTTTAGGCCTATAAGATATTCACAGCGTCTGTTCGTCATCTGCTAGATTTCTTTCAACCAATAGTAGCGATTCTCACATCATAGCGTAGTCCAGCTGAAAGTTTCCGCCCTAAGCCACCAAGCACACCTTGACTGAGTTCATCGCCGACACCTGGTGAATCTACCGGAAGCAGCTCGGCGAATAACAGAGTTCCCGGCGCTAGTCCACCGTCAGTCGATGGGACGCTTCATACCAAGAAGAAAGGATTTTGTATATTTTCAGCGCTTGTCTGTCAAAGTGGCGTAAGTACTGTATTGACGACGACATGTGTTTAGTTAGTCTACTGTATGTACCAAGGAGTCTGGAAGACACTGACCGTTTGGATGCGAGTGATAGCGTCGACAAGCGTGCGAGGGAAGGAAGGGTGTCCACGTTCGAATTGCATGAAAAGCCAATACAGTATTTGAAACGTGCCGCCGGATTTAGCTGCACGAATTCCGCTTTCCGATTGCACCCTGCATTTATCGATCCGTGCGACCCTTTATCTTTCCTCCTTGACACCATCATCTGGCACGATCCTCTCAACCATCGCCAACTTGTTCGACTCTACAGACTCCTGATGGTGATGTCGACGATCGTCGCCACAACCTCGTCCCCGTCTTTATAGCAGAATCAAGCTGTTTTCTCGTCTGTCGATCCAACCCACCATGGCCATCTCACCATCTCGCGGCTTCTGATTGCACGCATTCATGTCATGATCGCCATGTCGAACGACACAGTCGTTGGCGAGAAGAGCACTGGAGGAACGCAGGTGTCAGAACAGCTAAATAGTGCCAGCTCAACCCAGCCCGACAATGATAACTCGCTCCTCTCGAATCGACCTTGTTCGCCTTCTCAACATCGTAGGAACCATCCACCATCCAAAGGCCTGGAAAGATCAACAACGATTCAAACATTCCTCACAGTCACCGATGCTCCTCACTCCAACCATACCCCTCATACCACCTCCTTAGCCCATCCCAACTCCAATCACGCATTCCGAGTGCGCAAAACCCCCATCTTTAGCGGTCTCCTCGCTCCGTTCTCCATCGTCCTCGAAGTCCCCGGTCTGACCTCGAAATGGTACGCCAAAATCTCCCCCGAGGGCTTGGTCATCCGCTTCATCCCCAATCCGCCCATTCTCACCATCGGCCTATCCATCTCTCTCGCCTCCGCCGTCATTGCCAATCTCGCCATCATCCTTCGCTTTCTCGAGATTCTCCGGCCACGACAATCTATTGCACTTGCCATCGCCGGTTTTGCTTTGCACGACCTTATCAATGTCGTTGCCCTTTCCGTTTTTGGAGGTATATATGGTCCCAAAAATGACGGGTTGAGCCTAAGTGCGAGCTATTGGATGGTCTGCGCCTCCACTATTACTTCTACACTCGTTACTGTTAGTTTGGTGGCGGATTATGTGAGGACGAAGGATTTTAGGCATGCAGGTTCGGGTCTGACGCAGTTGCAGAAGGGGCTGGTGTTGGCGGGGATGGGGTTGTTGTTGTATTTGAGTTTGGGGAGCTTGATCTTTGTGTTTGTGTTGGGGGTCGACTTTATAACGGCACTGTACTTTTCGACCGCGACGGTGTTGACGGTGGGGTTTGGGGATGTGGTGCCGGTCGGAGCGGGAGGGAAGGTTTTGGTGGTATTGTATGCGCCGACGGGGATAGTTTTGGTGGCGTTGGTGGTGAGTGCGGCGAGAAGTGCGATGTTGGAGACCTTCCAGGCGGCACTGTTGGAAAGGACCAAGGAGAGGAGGAGGAAGGTTAGGGAGCGGAGAGAGAGGTTGAGGGAGGAAAAGAGGGAAGAGAGAGCACTTAAGAAAGTACTGTCGAGGACTTTCACCTTCGATCCCAGTGCTGAAGGCGATCACAATTTCGCAGAAGCATTAGAGAGGATGGAAAAAGACGCTTCCCACCCTTCCTCCTCGTTGAGCTCTACGGTCACCTCCTCTTCACCACCTGGAGCAGCGCCCGCTGATGTTGCAGGCGACCCAACACTTCAATCCCAAATCGCATCGCTCTCCCACCAACTGCTCCTCTCAAAAGCACGCACAGAATCCGATTTCCGCCAATACGAAGCCCACGCGCGTCAAGAAGCCCTCATCGCCGCTCGTCTCAAACTCATCCTCGCAGCCTCTGTCACCCTCGCCTTCTGGCTTCTCGGCGCCGTCGCCTTCACTTATGCTGAGAAATGGAGCTACGGAGGAGCGATGTGGTTTTGTTTCATAGCTATGATTACGATTGGATATGGAGATTATCATCCGTCTACGCAGTTGGGACGGGCTGTATTTGTGATTTGGGGATTGATGGGGGTGGCGGTGTTGACGATTTTGTTGGCGGTTGTGCAGGATGCGTTTGGAAGTATTTTTGATAGGGTGCTCATTAACAGTACCGAGAGGTTGTTTAGCAGAGGGGAGAAGAGGAGAAGGAAGAGGGCGGTGCGGGGGGAAGGAGAGGATGTCGAGTTGAAGGGCGGGGTTGGGCGGAAGGAGCGATTAAGGAGAAGGAGTGGGAGGAAGAGCGAAGGTGATTTACCCAAACCCAGACCCGAATCCGAACAGGGAAAGGGAAGGAAGAGTATGGATGGGTGTATAGAGAAGGTTGCCCGAACTAGCTCGCCTGCCCCGATGCAGGACCAAGAGGGAGAGTTTGACAGTGCGATCAAGTTTTCCATCCCCCCCTCCCTCGTTCTCTCCACGACCGACACCAATAATGCAGCTGAAATCCAGCTCCCAGCAACAACAGCAGCCAGAGTGGAAGAGACTCTCGTCTCAACACCTCAAAAGCTCGCCCTCGCCGCCCTGCAAACCTTCCAACACTCTGTCCGGATTCTTCAATTGCACGATCACACCATCTCTCAAGCAATGTGCGACATCCCCGCGCTCCGACACTACTACGCTTCCCGCCAAGCACCTTGTACCCCCTCTGTTCAAGAAAACGAGGAAGCACTCCGAAACCTCGAAAGCGCGATAAAGCAGAGTGCCAAACCAGAGTATGAGAAGGTTTCGAAACTGATCGTGGCGAATCTCGAGTTCGAACACCACCTCAGGAACCTCTTGGGCGAATTTCAAGGATTGAAAGATAGGGTTGAGGGGTTCAAGCATCATTTGCAAGCATCGCAAACGCAGTCTGCCCCGCAATCTTTGGAAGGGGAGGAGGGTAAGGAAGGGTGATAAACCTTTTTCTTTTCTCTTTTTTGTATTACATGTGTACACTATGCAGTTTTCAAGCTCGGAAAACGTTGACGAACAATGTGGTATAGGTGTGGCCAGATTTGATTTGATTCGTCTCCCCTCAGGTTTACGAACAACTCGTTGCCACCGCTCGTAGCAAGGGCGGAGGAAGGGTCTGTGTTGGTGCGGCAATCGATATGGATAATGTGGCGAGACTTGGAGCGGTAGTGTTGAAGCATGGGTTCGGTTTGTTTGTGGAAAGATTTCAGACGTTTTTCGAAGGTTTCCACATTGTCATCCTCTCGCTTGGAGAGGGGTTCTCCTGTGATATCGTCCTTGCCTTGGACTTTGGGCGGGTTGTAAGAGAGATTGTAGACACGACCTGAGGGTAGGTGTGTCCATCGTTGCAAGATTCGGTCTAGGATTACGCTTTCGGGGACATCCAAGTTGACCACTAGTCTGAGCGGCTTGTTTTGGTCTTGGAGCATGGCATCTAGCATTTCGGCCTGACCTAGTGTGCGTGGGAATCCATCGAGTAGCCAATCTTTTGTGGCAAGAGAGGAGATTTCGGAGCCGATCAAATCCATCATTACAGAATCTGGCATTAGACCACCTGCTTTAATGACTGTTTCAGCTTCTTGCCCAACAGGGGTGCGACGGGAGATGTGGGAGCGGAGAACATCGCCAGCAGAGAGGACTGTGAAAGAATGATGTTTGAGAAGACGGGTAGATTGTGTGCCTTTACCGGAACCTGGGGATCCGACTATTAGCATTCGCATCTGTGTATCCTTGCTCGCGGATGGGGTGGAGGAGAAGGACCGAAGGGTGGTCATGCGGGTTGAGGGGATCAGGCGGAGATTGCGCATACTTGTGCTGATTAGCGTGGTCATTGTGGGTGACTCGGGTGCTGGCAAGGACGCAGCAGTGGCGATGGAGGAGAGAGGGATGATGGGAGAAAGAGTGTAGAGAGAGAGTTAAGGGTTCGAGTGAAAGCTGAGGTGGTCTATGCGCTTGCCGGGAAAGTCGCGTTAAATCTCACATTCTCACGTTGGATGCTTTGGCCCGCAACCGGCTATCACTTGCACGCTGATCTCGTTCATTCATCTTGATCCCCTTCTCACACACATTGGAATCGACAGCGCAAGAGGAATGCTTCAATGACTGTTCTATGATTGCGTTGGCTTTTTACAAGAAAGATATGGTACGGCAGCATAAACGCTGTAAACGCAGGCGGTAGGGGATTAACGACCCATCCAACCACCATCAACAACCAACATCTCACCACTAACATATTGACTTGCTCCACTTGCCAAAAACAGCAAAGGACCTTTGAAATCCGCTGGTTCACCCCATCTTGCTGCCGGAATTCTCTCACTGATCTGTCGCAACCTCGTCTCATCCGCCAACAGCTTCTCGTTCATATCCGTTGCGATGTAACCGGGTGCAATACCGTTGACTTGGACATTGTGTTTGGCCCACTCGTTGCTGAGTGCTTTTGTCAGCTGACCGACTGCACCTTTGGCCGAGGCATAGGCAGGGACTGTGAGACCGCCTTGGAAGGTGAGAAGGGAGCCAAAGTTGATGATCTTGCCGGAACGACGCGGGATCATATGTCGACCAGCTGCTTGACTCAGTAGCCATACCGCCTTGAGGTTTACGTTGAGAACTTGATCCCAGTCGGATTCGGGGAAATCGGTGGATGGGTGGCGGCGTTGGATTCCTCCGCAGTTCACCAAGATGTCGATAGCGCCAGTGGGAGAGACAGCAAGAGAGCGGTCGAACAGGGTCTTGACGCTGGAAAGATCAGAGAGATCAGCTTCGACAGTCGAGTGCTTTTGCGACGAGGATTGGTTAGCAACGCTAGTGAGGGGCTGGAGCGCCGGATGAGCGGAGGCAGTGTTTCCGGGTCGAACAGCAAGGATAACCGAGGCTCCTGCTTCGACAAGAGCAATGGCACAGGCTTGACCAATGCCTCGAGTTCCACCGGTGAGCAAGGCGGTCTTGCCAGAAAGGTCAAAGAGACCGAGAGAGGCGGTGGAGCAAGTCTTTTCGCAGGCTACGTTGGAGGTCGACATCGTGAGAAATCAGCCTTTTTCTTGTGGGTATGTCGATGGTTGTGGTGAAAGAAAGAGAGAATTGACCGATGGTATTCACTTGCTTATAAGTGCGTTTCTTCCAGAGAGCGAGGGATGTTCGATGCGGGAGAGAGAGAGAGAGAGAGAGAGAGAGAGAGAGAGAGAGAGCAGCTGTGGGGGGTCGAGAAGAGAGAGGGAAAGTCTGTGCGCGAAACCGGACGCGACCGGACCGCTGCTCCGGTCAACTTCAAATCCGCCGATGTCGGTGACCTCTGCCAATATTTTCCCCAGATTTTGTTCTTGTTCTTTATGAGGATCAAACATTTTTTGAACCAATCCCACGCCAGCTTCCTGTTCCTGGCAAAGACGGACGAGTTTTGTGTCGTGTCGCAATGTCGACGTCAACCGACTCACGGTGATTTCGCCGACCCACAAAGTCAGATGAAGAAGGGTGCTAGCGAGCTTGCTTCCCACATGGCAGTAGTCGGAAAATGGAGTTGGATCGCGCCTCGCCAGAAGTGGCCGTTGTGACGCCAACAGCCTTTCAGTCTGCTCAGGAACGAAGAGTGTGTGTGGACAGCAGGCAAGGATGGCAAGTCTTCGACAATGCTCCTTAAGAGAAGCAGTGGACTGAACATCAAGGCGGCAGGTAATGCAACTCGCTCAAGCCACCAACGCTACTTCATCCAGTGCCGAGAGATGGTGTTTCCCACTGGCCATCGCCCACTCAGCAAACACAGCCCAGCCAGCATGTCTCTCCTATTGCCATCTCGGCAGCAATGATGATTGTCATGTTTTGCCACCTTGGCGTCGTTGCTCTTAAATGCCCCTTGCCGAGATACTGCGCCCAACCGGCGGCTTGTCCTCGCCCCTCCGAAAAGATATACAGTAGACACGAGCCCCCTCTAAAGCGCACCTCACTTTGCTCTTTCGCGCACCAAGTACCTCACCTGCCCCACCCTTTGAACAGACGAGCTCTCACAATGAACCGAGTCTCAGCATTCCTCTTGCTCCTCACTCTTCTCTTCACCGCTAGCTTCGCTCTACCACCAAGTCGCCCACGCTCGCACAAGCACAAACTGAAGAGGCAATTCGAAGAAGAAGTGCTCAACGGAGCCGAAGAGTCCATTGAACTATTCGATTATCCCCGTATCCACGATTCGTCCGAGAAGATTCACGAGGCTACACAGAAAAATAATATTACCGCTCAGAGTATTATGGACGATATCAAACACAAGCGGTTGTAAGCCACGCGAGAGAGACTACGGGTCATGACGTTGGAGAGACAGCGATCGGAAGGGGAGAGGGAAAAGGAGGTGCCGGAAAGCTATGCTGTCATGCGTTGAACAAATGATCCTATTCTCCTCTCCTTTGTAACAAGAGCGTGTGCAAGACTGTGTCCGAGTGTTGAGGGTTTTGTGAGTAAGTTCGGAGAGTTTTGAGCAGTGAGGCTGTGATGTGTAAGGAGGTTTCGCCGCTTTCATTTGCAACTACATTGCAACCGAATAAGGTGGGGCTTGACAACAGTGTGTCTTGTGCTGGTGGCTCCCGAGTGGGCGTTGTCATCTAGCGTCTTCCCCCTAAACTCTCGCCGTCGCTCGGTCCTCTTCGTTTGACTTACCCCTGAACCTTTCCTTCTCTCCTCTTCCTTTCTCTTTCCTTGCTTACCACGCCCCTTTCCTACACTCCCGCTACGCCCCCCTTCCCCCGGCCGCACCACCACATAGACGCCAACTCACCATGCCAACACTAGCGTCGACAGCGTCATTTGCATTCATTCTACTCTCCCTCTTCACCATTCCCGATCATGTCCGTTCAAGCGTGGTAGTACAAGACCCAATGCAGGCATCAGCAAACTCGTTCGGCTGGCTAGCCATCCGTAACTTCACCTACTGCTTATCCGATCATCCTGACCCACCTGACAAACTGCGTGGAGTGCAGCCAAAGACGAATACGATTCCGTCTCTCTCCGACTCTACAGCAACCACAAAGAGGTTGACTGGAATGGGAGATAGTGTTGTGGTACTGTATCATCCTGAACAGACGAATAAGGCTATTGCTTGGTGTAATACGCTAGTAGCAATGCAGAGTGAAGAGCATGTTAAGTGTCATATTGCTTTACCTACTTGTCAACGCTGCGATGCTATACGCTCCTCCTCTCCTTCCAGTACAAGCCCGAATGCACAGCTTAAACCGGGAAGTAAAGCTCCAAGTGGGAAATTGGGAAAGCGATCGCCGGTTTTACCTCGAACACCACCGACAGCGCGGGGTGATGATGGTTTAGTAGCACTACAAAAACGAGCCAGTAGTGGAGGAAAGGCAGATCCAAACGATCCTTGGATCCCCGCTCCCAAAGAAGTCGGGATAGCGAAGCCTTTCGGGAGGGAGCAAGAGTATGCCTGGGATCCCGAACTCGAACCGGCTATCGCGGAATTTCAAGATTACTGCGAGAATAAATTGACACTTGCGGTGAGGGCAGATTGTCCTTTTCATCTGGTGAAGGGATGGTCGGATGAGCCACCTTTTGATTTGCATCGGTTTTGCATGTCGCTAATGGGAAATGATGGTCACACGTTGCATACGGAAGAAGGGACCGCGGGGAGTAGGAGTGGGGGCAAGCTTAAACTGAAGGCAAGTCAGAACGGAGGATTAATGGGGGTAGAAGGGGGGAAGGAGGATCCAGATGATCCGCTTGTGCCATTCCCTGAAGATGCACCACCGCCATCGCAAGGAGTAGGCCAGACGAAGCCCGATGGTGCTGCGTAGCTGGTCGACATGGTGACAGCCATGGTCGTTGCTTTCTCGTGATTGATAGAAATTTGTGTCTTTTTTGTTGCTCGTTTTTTGGGTTGTAATTAATCAGAATTCCTTTTTCATCGCTGCTAAAATCGGTTCGACTGCTGCTTGATTCTGACTGACTGCGACAATGAAGTCTCCGTTGGAACATGGCAAGCAAGCATCGCACGGACGGCAACGGCAAAGGAGCTGCAGCGGCAATGATTAGCAACGCGTGCATATTCACATTCAGGGTCCAAATGGCTCTCAGTCTCCGATCTCGAAGAGCATAACCGCTTTGCGCACAGTCCACAATTTTTCTACTTTGCCTTGTTCTTCTCAACGCTCAGTCATCCGCATTCGCTTGAGACACCACCACCTGCACGCCACCATTCTTCGCATCACTCCTACGCTTTACCGCAGCGCAAGAACTGCCATCATGTCGAACGCAAAGCTCACTCTCGAATCGAAGTATGCTGTGGGCGAAGGGGCTGATATGCCCGTGCTCGGGTTTGGTGTTTACAAGTCTCCCGCTAATGTGACGGAGCGATCGGTGACGACGGCTCTCAAGACTGGCTACCGTCATATCGACTCTGCTCAGTATTATGAGAATGAGAAGGAGTAAGTGCATCCGCGCCCGACGTAGAGAGAAGAGAGAGGAGAATGGAAGAGCTGACGATCATGCAATGCTGGCGTGGGTATACAGGGTTGGAAACGCAGTGCGTGCGTGGTGTCAAGAGACGCACACTTCTCGTCGTGAAGTGTTTGTCACCACCAAGATCATCGCTCCTGCCGAGACAAAGGAAAAGACTCTGGAGTCGCTTCGGGAGTCGGTGAACAAGGTCAACCTCGATGGTGAGTGAAGACGATCGCATCGACTCTGCATTGAAACGGGAAAGGAACTTACTGACTTTGTGTTTGGGATGGCAGGCAGGCTACGTCGACTGCTTCCTTATCCACACTCCCTCTTCTGGTCCTGAGGGGCGTAAGCATCTGTGGGAAGCGTTGAAGGAGCTTCAATCCGAAGACAAAGTAGTCACAATCGGTGTGAGCAACTACGGTGTCAAACATCTGCAAGAGTTGATCGACCGTAACGAGACACCTGCTGTCAACCAAATCGAACTGCACCCTTGGTGTCAACAACGAGGTATTGTTGAGCTTTGCAAGAAGCACAACATTGTTCTCCAGGCTTACTGCGTATGTTGACCCGGCCCTTGTTGGGGCTTGCTCTCTTTTCTGCCTGCCATTACTGACATTGTTTGCTCTCTGTTTTGGGGCGATGATGGCAGCCTATTGTGCGAGGCGAACACGCAGATGACTCGGATGTGCTGGAGATTGCCAAAAAGCATCGTGTAGACTGGTCGCAGGTGTTGCTGCGCTGGTCGTTGCAGAAGGGCTTTGTACCTCTTCCCAAGTCGGATACTCGGTCGCGCATTGCTTCGAATGCGGACCTGTTTGGGTTTGAGCTGGATGCAGAGGATATGGGCGCAAAGGGAGCTGTTGCTCCTAACCCTGTCGATGCTCCCTAACCCACGACCAAGAGAAGGAGTCTTGTATCGGGCGCGTTCGAGCATTGAAATCGGGAGATGATTGCGTGTTTGTGAGAAGTGTGCGAATTCCAGGGTCAAATGGTTGCGGAGTGCTAAAAATGTCGACCGGCTTGCAGATGTGCGCAGCTCGCTTAGCTTAGAAACGGAGCTCGGCCAGCCACAGACACAGCCAAAGTGTTGGTCTCATACAAACTCGTTTGGAGTGCCGCTTATCGGCTCGGTGAGCAGTCCGAAGCTTCCATTCAGTAAACGCTGTACTGTATTCCAATGGCGACGGTTGATGATCGACCAATCTATTCCATCGAGTGTTGGATCGGAGGCGGAGTGAAAGGCTCGATGCTGTGCTGTGGGCAGGAACAATGGGGCAGCAGTCTCTTTTCTGTTCGTGCCAGCGCGACACAACCATCGGTGACGCCGCTTCAATTCACCCTTTTACAGTGATGTCAAAAAGTGGGGTGTAAAGTACAACCTAATCATCAGCCACACTGCGTGTTGACGTGCGAAAGGAAATGGGATTGCCGAAAGAATGTCAATTTTGTCGGAATGCGATCCGCCGTCGCTTATACATCATCGCAAGAAAACAAGAGACTCGGCGTGGCTGCAGCAAAGAGATATGTGATTTGACAGAGAGAGAGACGCTCTGCTGAGTGTCGAGTGTCGAGTGTTGTGATTGACGGATAAAATTAAAACTCAGCCTTGCCGACTCCTGACCTTGTCGCTTGCTTTGCTTTGCTTTGCCTTGTCATGTCCTTTGCTCTTCAGTCGGTCTTGTTCGCTTTGTGTCGCTTTTCTTTTTCGATGCTTCGATTCAGAAGCCGAAAGAGAAGATCAGATTCTTTCGCTTCGCTTAACCAAACAAACACTTCGGTTGCTCTCACTCTTCCGTCTCAACTCCCTTCCCTCCTGTCCTGTTCCCTCCACCACCATCTCCACCTCCTATCCGAATCGAATCGGATCCCATCCTTTGGAAGGAGAAGTGACCACGCAACAATGAGGTCAACATCATTATCATCTGCAATCGCTTTGGGCCTGGCACTCTTCGCTTCCACCACCGCTGTCGTTGCTAAACCACCATCTCACGCATCATACCGCCCTTCAAACTTGCATCGACGTCAATCAGCCACCGCAACAAGTGGTAGTGCCGCCTCTCAAGAATCCATCTACCAAACCGCCTTCACCGACCCAGTTGCAGCTGCACAGGCCGCCAACGGTCTCCCCTACATCGCTGGTCAATACGCTACTGGTAGTCTCTGGCGCTACAACCTCGCTGGCGACTCTGGTCAACTTCCATGGAACACCAATGTCCCCTTCATCCCAGAGGCAGCCGTCAATGGGAGTATGGATGGTGGATGGGAAGCGCTCCCGGACATCCAGGGCATGGACTTGAACCGTACATTCGCTGTTGCTCCTGGTGCCGTCATGCCCTTCTACCAGACTCAGGCTTATGATAGCACTAAAGTGAAGCGTGCCATCATGATCATGCCCGGTAAGCCACGTGATTGCTGGAAGTACACTTCGCTCGTTCAAAACGCACTCGATGTCTACACAACCAACCCACAGTCTTCCACCAGTAACCCTGATGGATCCCCCTCAAACGGACAGAAGACAAGTGCAGATCAAGTGCTCATCATCGGTCCATGCTGGATGAATGCAGACGATCACAAAGCAGGCGCCATCCTCGACGGCGAGTTATACTGGCCCGGAACCCAATGGCAATCCGGTATGGCTTCGCGCGGACCCGGTTCCACCTCCATCTCTTCCTACCAGGTGATGGATGCTTTCATGGATGCTTTGTTCGACAAGACTCAATTCCCCGCTCTCCAGAATGTAGTCATTGCTGGTCACTCGATGGGTGCTCAGATGGTTCAACGATATGCTACGCTCAAGACTGCCTCTCCCAACGATGCCAACATTTCCTTCTGGATTGGTAACCCAGGTTCCTACGCTTGGTTGACATCGGATCGCCCTAGCCAATCCAACACCAGCTGTCTTGCAACCTACGATGACTGGGCATATGGGCTCGACGGGTCCGGAGTTCCACCTTACGCCCGCGATCGTGTTGGCAAAAACAAGCAGGCCCTTTTGCAGACTTATGTCAACCGCAACGTCCACTACAACTACGGTCTCCTCGATAATGGTCAAGGTGACACACAGTGCGAAGCGTCTTACCAAGGTGCAAACCACTTGGAGAGGGGATGCAAGTTTGTCGAGTCGCTAGCAGGATTGGCTGGTGGAAAATTTCCCGCTACACACACCGCCAACTTTATGCCCAACGTTTCGCATCAGGATTACTCGATGCTGTCCTACAATATCTCGCTGTATAGGCTGTTCGAGGAGGTGCCCAGTGGTAGTACCGCGGCAAGTGCAAAGGCTGGTTCGAGCACGGCCAAGAAGGGTGGTAGTGCAAGTGCAAGTGGTGGTGCTGCTAGCTCGGCAGCCAAGAATGGGGCGACCGCGGTGCTGGGCTTGGGTGCTGTGCTCGCTTTTGGTATGAGCTTGCTCTGAGCCATAGACTGGCTTTCATAGCTTCTGAATCTCTTTGTTGCTCTGATAGATTTGTAGCAGTTCCCATGCGCGGAATTATAGACGACAATCCATGGACACTAGAATAGACTCGCACATCGTTGCAATGTCATCTTACTGTATTCTACATGTGTAACGATTGCATCTTTGCAAAGAAGAACGAGTGAATGCGTATAAACGAAGGGTGACAGTGGTGCGGAGTCCAGATCGGCCAATTGGTCGGGGTCGTTACTGTTGCTTACCAAGTCATCACCAGCGTGTACAGTCAAACCTCTCGAAATGACACATGTAAATTGAATAAAATAATTCAAAAATAGCGTTTTAATTTTGGCCTAAAAAAGGAGCAAAAAATCTAGCATCATCTTGCAGTGCTTAAATAATGCTTCAAAGGTATATGATATGTATATTGTTCTGAGCCTCTCAATCAGCTATGGATACTGAAGAAGTTAACAGAGGCAACTGTCCATGATGTAGTGTGGTCATCAGGTGAAGAGGAAGCACTGGCAGAGATAAAGGATACTGAAGACACTTTGGACTCCTAGCCCATCTGTAGCACCAGTAGAGCTTGACAAGGGCCCATAGAGTGCTACAGGAGTGGTGGAAGAGCAGTTCAACACTCTCAAGTCAGCTCAGGATACCCTGGCAGACCATGGTCTTCTGACCTAAAAAGTTTCAGATGCTTTCTCAGCCTGTTGCTCTTGACTCACGGTATCACAATCAATTCTATAGTCACACATTCAGTTTAAAAGCTCTCACACTTCCATAGGTGCTCTGAGTGATGAGCTACAAGAATTCTACTGCTTGAGGATGTCAAAATAATTTACGAAAAATTTAAAATAAATAATGTGTCATTTCGAGAGGTTTGACTGTAGTGTTGTTGTTGTTGTTGTTGTTGTTGTTGTTTTGTATCGTGTGTCACAAAGTGCGGGCGAGTGCCAAATGCAATTGAGGGCAGCAAAAGCCGATTTACCCCGCACTTGCAGCGCGCGTTCTTCTGCTCTCCAATTTTCCACACCACCACTCGGCACTGCAACTGTGCTCACGCCGGCAACTCGGAGGGTTCGAATTGCCGTGTACTGTACAGCACGCGTCATTTGGTTTTGCAGATTTTCTTGGACTTGGAAAATTCATGGTATCTCCTCATCACCAGCATCTCCTGTAATCAGCATATCTCGCTCAATTTTGCATCAAATGGCATCATCTAGCACATCATCTGGCCCCTCCAGACACCATCTACTCACTGCTCAAGAGAAAACTGCATGTATATCACTCAGATCAGCAGGATGGAAGCTGTAATTAAGGCCAAAGGTGGTCAAACAAGGTTCTGATTTGTGGATTCTGCACCCAAGCAATCAAAGTAGGTGTTCACAAAAAAACTGCCAAGGTTGTATTGTGAGATGAGTAGGAATATTCATGTATAGTGACACAGGGGGGGGGGAGCGAATTTTGTGATAGTGAAATCTGGAAAACCAAATGACGCGTGCTGTACATCACTACTGCTCTTCTTGGCTGTTCTGCTCATGTTTCTTTTCATTCTCCTCCAAGCAAGCATCCCCACCCGACGCGGTGAAGTGCTCCCTCCAATCTTTGTCCAATCTCAATCTCATCATCCTTGCTTCTCACCGACGCTTGCTGTTTTGTGTAGCGTGGGCTTTAGACACGACGCGAGTTCGTGGGAATAACAAGAAGACGATGACGTGGCACTTGACAAGCGCTAATCCTGATTTGCTCCATTTGTGCGTGCACACCAGCTTTACTGGCTGAAGATGCGGTGATCAGACCGGGCAGCCGATGGAGCAGTTGGTGTAATGAGGGTGGGACGAGCTGCTGGAGGCTGAATGAAACTCATGTCCACGATCCACATCAAGCAAGGAAAAAAGAGAGAGAGAATGCCTCGATCGGAGCCAGAACACAGTGAGCGCGACGAAGAGATCACAATGAAGCAGGTGGCAACCAAGCAAATTTTTCCCAGTGGGTCCATTCACACTCTCTGCTTCATAGTGTCCCACAAACGGATGCGTGACAATCGCAGCGGGTGGACACTACTGTATCTTCTCGGTGAGCTGATAAACAAAGGATTCAATGGACACCTTCCTTTTCGCCACACCATCAAACTCGACTCAAAGCCTTCGCATTGACTTGCTCGTTCAACTCGCCGACATTCTCAAATCCGCCGTAATATATACAGAGTTATCAGAATGATGGCCTTTCGACTAGGTGTTCCCCAACTGCTCCTTTTCATCCTATGTGCCACCGCGTTTGTCGCTGCCCAGGCTCCGCCCATGTCTGACAACGACCTCAGAATGGTTAAGCTAGCTACCGAGAAGTACGAGCAAGCCCATAACTTAGCGGGAGTGTATTACAGGCCCGGCGAGATCAATCTTAACTCCTTTAAGGACATTTATGAATTCAGGAACAAGATCCACCAAGCCGGGAGCCAGCCTGCAAGGGCTCTTCTCATCGGAGAGAACAAGTCCCTTCTCCGCTTTCTTGGCCTCGGCAAGGTCACGTACTATTCAACGCTGATCAAGCCGACGGATGCAGAGATTGGAAACATCCTGTCCCTACCTCGTGATTTACCTAACCAACATGATTTACTGGCCATGGCAGTCTGGAGACATGAAGGGGACAAGGCCAAGCTCCTGGGAATCCATAGGTTCCCTGACATGGAAGTCGATTTCAAGCTCAAGAATCTCAATAACATCATCCCTCTCAACAAGATCAAAGAGCTACACTGAGTTCGAACGCCACACGTGTCTTTTCACCCATTCACAGTGTAGGACTCAGCTCTAGGTTTCGAGCAGAGACCTCTTGGAGCTGCAGTTGTTCAACTCGTGTGAAAGGGCGAGAGCGTCTGAGCTGGCATTTACGCCTACTTTATGCCATTATGCTCGTCTCTGTCTCTTTCCTTCTTACCATTATCTTCACCATTCATTGCTAGGCGCTTGCCTAGCCCTTGTAGCGTTTCCCACCCTGTACTCCCTCCCTTTTTGTAGCCGCTCTTTCTTGCGCTCAACCGGCCCCCTTCTACGGCGGGCTGAGAGCCTCATTGAGCTTCAGGCCTCACTGGTCTAGCCGCAATCAATCTCCTTTCCTATATGTCACCGTGGGTCAATGCAGTGCTGGGATCCCGAAATCTCTTCAAAACTTTCGTGTCAACGACCCGCACTCTAGCAGATGTAATGTTAGCGCTGAATGTGCATGAATAGAAGAGCACCTGCGACCCGACCCCGAGCTCACAGTCCGCGGTGCTGCTGAGGTAGCTATGAACGGAAGGTTAGCTCCTGAAATCACTGAAAATTTGTTTACGTAGCTTCAAGCACACACAATTGACTCAAGGTGAGGAGGAAATGTGGGCTGGTCGCATGCCAGAATCAGACTGTTGTTTTCGAGTGGGTTCTCATTGGGGTGATAATGGTTCGCAATGGTTCGTCAGTGGGCGGCGTTGTTGCAGAGTCAAATCATGTGGCGACTCTCCATCTTGACCGAGGCCCCCGAAGCTCAGCAGTGCAAGGCATGAACACCGTCGATCGATAGATGTACAACCAAGCGCTGGCCCGATACCAATCCGCAAATCTCCAAGTCACAGGCCTCTACCACCTACACAACTGGGAGCCCGAGCCTCAAAAGCGATGGCGCAAAGGTAGAATGGCTCATTCGAGTTGAGCGTGATGGTACCATGTATGTCGGACAAGATCAGAATCTGCTGGGTCGAACGACGAGATACTATAGCTCCCTCGTCCGACCCGAAAACGATGCTCTATCTTACGAGATGGGACTCTACAGACAGCTACCAATTGAGAACGGGAACTCGACTAAGGAGGCGGCGATCTTTTGGAAGTATAGAGCTGGCAAACATAAGCCACTAAACGTCGAATTTCTCAACCATTACGGCACCAATCACGGACTTGAGCCGCTGCAAGATGTGGTATCAAAGTCGCTCACACAGGTGGTCCCCCTTGTTTAAGAGGCTGAAGATCATCTTTGATCGGACATGATGCTCTCTTCGCCTCTATGGTAGTTCCTTGCTGCTGTTTCTCGATGTGACCACGAACCTATCACTACCGCTTGTAATTCAAGAGTTGCAAGTCAAGCTCCGCGCACCATGTTGAAATTCAGAGAGCGTGAAGAGCCAATCGCGCCTGCGACCTGTGCGGCCTTGGAGCCGGCGGAGAGAAGGATGTGTGAGGAGTAAAATGAATCCGTTGGTGGAAGAAAGAAGTGCTCAATCTGCATTGACGCCTCAAGCGCAAATATTCAATGCTTTTCCCCTCCGATTGAAGACAAACGACTCTGCAGCTGTGTCAAACAACGGCGTTGATGGCGGTGTCAACGTCCGGTTGTCTCGATGAACCCTAGAATCTCCGAGCAACTGCGTCCCATCTCGCCATTCGCATGGTATCGTTTTTGAGTCTGCCCCTCCGAAGCGTCTACCCACTAGATCAACTATCAATCCGAGTGCGGACAGACACAGAGGTTGCGCTGGAAAACATCTCGAGGTCAGCTGCGGTGGGACGGGTGGAGATTCGGGTGGAGCAACTGTCGAAAGCATGAGTTGATGGACACCCACATAGTGACCTAACTTCGGTGGGAGAAGGATGGGAGAAGGAGGCGTCTTAGTTTAGTGTTTCGCTTTTCTGTTTAACCCAAACTCCGTCCCACCAATTCGGCTCTTTTCGCCACCACGAATCGTTTCGCTGAGCACCTCTGCAGAACCTTTCGTCGAACTTTCGGCTGGGTTCCGCTAGTGCACTGTTCTCGGCTAGGTCATCTTGCTTCAAGTGGGAGTTTGGAGATGCTTGGGCTGGAACGAAACGAAACAAGGTATAAATGTAGGCTGTGCTGATCGAGTCGCGCTCCCCACCTGAAGCTTTCATCCAGAACCTCATCGTCATCTCCGCACGATGATATTTCCTTTGGTCGGATTCCTTCTTGCTTTAGCGACTGCTGCCATTCACTGTTCTGCAGCCGTGCTGTCGGACTTTGACCGAACAAATTGGCACAAAGCCACCAGTATCTACAAGGGCGCATACAGGAAAGGCGAGTTCATCTCGTATCGCACCAATTTAGACACCTTTTCCCAAATCCCAAATCTTGAACAGAAAGCACTTTCGCATGCTGTGACAATTGGAGTCATCCCTGTGGCCAAATACAAAGCTACCGCATCGTTGTCACCGGCGGCTTACTTTTCGAGCGTCATTAAGCCGGGCCAGGAGCTTCACAAAGACATGCACCTCGACGAAAATATGGACGCTTTTGCCTTCTGGAAGCACGAACGGGACCAATTTCACCTCCATATCGACACTCTCAACCACCCCGACAACGAATGGCTATTGAAGCCTCTCGAAGAAGTCCTCTCTCACCATTAATTATACTGTAGGTTCAGGGCAGGATCCATACCTCGTTTCGCCCATCTTCCCACTTTCGTCTATTGTAGAATGATATGCGATCGTCTCGTGTTCCAGCACGCTGATCTCGTGAAGTCCATTAAATTGTAGGCTCATTCGTAACAATGGAGTGTGGCGTTGCGAGCAGATTCGAGACGAATGAGGTAGCAACGAAGAACAAAAGACTGTTTTTCTGCGCGACCTTTGATTTGAGGACCAAAAAGGGTCCAAGAGGCAAAAATAATTGCACACACACAGTATTGCACACAGCATGG
This sequence comes from Ustilago loliicola, assembly GCA_022963135.1. Taxonomy (NCBI): domain Eukaryota; kingdom Fungi; phylum Basidiomycota; class Ustilaginomycetes; order Ustilaginales; family Ustilaginaceae; genus Ustilago; species Ustilago loliicola. The sequence goes on along the minus strand of JALCUU010000026.1, from coordinate 611,733 downwards.
CGCTGTCAGGGCATACCGTGAAGGCAGTTCGGAGTTCAAAGTCAGCGGCTGCGCTCAACGAACACATTGTCGACGCGTGGCTACAAAACAGTGCCGGATACCATGGACCTCGAGCGTCTGAAGTGATGCGCGTCTGGACTGGCCGAGTGGATCCAACACCAACAAGACGCTGCTTCCAGAACTATAGCTACCCGTAACACTTAATGTGGCGGATATCAGGGAGCTTGGGGGTGGCACGACGTGGCTGCCACTGATGGTCCTTTCAAAATGGATCGCCCACGCCGTGACAAGTTCAGATTCGAGAGAGTCGGTGGGTTTCAGTGGGTTGTCTTCCTCTCCTAGGGGCTCGACACAGGCATACCTTGTGAAAGCCCACAATACCAATTGTGCCGAGTGCGAGCGAGCGGTGCCGCTCGAAGCTGACTCTTCTTAGTGCAAAGAGCTTCTTGATGCTTGACTCGAGCGGACAGGCAGATTACGGGAGGTATATATAGACAAGAGCTGCTGCCAAGCTTCCTATTGAGCTTTATTCGCTGCTTTCCCTTGCAACTGCTCCTATCAATCGCTCTCTTGGCTGCTGTCACCGCCCCTCTGGTCGCAGCCGGAGCTCCCCTCGAGGGGTCAGACCTACAGTATTGGAACGATGCCGAGGAAACTCAGATCAAGAGTGCCAACCTGAATCACGACCGTGTCGAGTCGTTTGCAGACGTGAAGAACCTCAAGTTAAAGGCCTTGACTGAAGCACAGCTTACCGGAGTAACCCGTATTGGCACGGAGGCCAACCGATTCTGGCGCAGCAAGAAGCTATACTTTACTACTGCCATTCGTCCTGACAGCAATCTCGGGAAGGAGATGCAGCTTGGAGACCGGGCTGCGCTTGCATTCTTCCGTCAAACGCGGAAGCGGACGGAGCTTCTTCACATTGGCACTGTACCAAATGCAGAACTTGACGTGCCAACGAATGTTCTCGGAGATGTTATCAAGCATTTCTTGCGCCAAAACCTATTGTTCCGTACCAGCTTAACAACGTTGAATCGCCGATCGCTTTTATATCGGCCTGATCGGTGCCCAGTGATGCCGCTCAAGTGTCTTGCAGGAGATATTACCGAAGCACAGACAATACACACGATACTCCGAAAAGGAATGGTAGTGGCCGGCTCAATTGTGTGTGTGTGTGCGAAACTTGATGTGCCGGCATCTTCGGGGACGTATCTGCGGCATTGGTCGGCCCCGAGCGCACCCGCCTTGCATTAAGACAGCACGAGTGGTTCGAAAGCCACATGAAGTGCGGAGATTAGGAGTGCCGTTGATAGCCTGGATAGCCGCCCAGTCAGTGCTTGAGCTTATTTTACTGCAGTCCCGAGGGAGTTGCAACAAAAGGCAGCTGTGGAGATGAAGAGACGGAGCTCTTCGTCGTCTATGCCTTTCTCCCCGGCTTACCGGCAGTGATGCTCTCCGGTCCTGAAGCCGAGCTCCCTCGTGCACCAGGTATAAAGCGTCCCCTGTTCACTGTCTCAGCGCAGCTCATGTGTGCCCCTTCTACTACTCTATCCCGAGACCTATAGCTGCCATAATGCTTGTCTTGAAGCCGTTCGCTCTCCTCACCGGCACCGTCACCGTAGTCCTTCTCGTGCTCGCAATCGCAGCTGACGCACATCCGCCACACGAATGAGACTTTGATATGTGGCGCGGAGCTCAAGATGCCTATGTCAGAGCGCACAAAGGTGCCGAATTCGAACCGGACCACATCGGAGTTGAACCTTACAATCATATCAACAGTCTCAAAGACGACGCAATCAGCCTCGCCAAAGGCGCAGGGATGATACCCGGAGCAATGCTGATTGGTGTGAGAGGATCACATCGGCAAGGCAATCGGGCGATCTGGTTTTCGACTGCTATCCACCCCGAAGATGAGCTAGGAGAAAGGATGGGCCTCGACGACAAGGTAGCGCTCGCTTTCTGGAGACTCGACGACACCGGCAAGAAGCTTCTCCACATCGATACGTTCCCTGACCATGGGGTCAACTGGGGTATGCAGGATCTTGATACCATTCTTCGACGCTTCTAGCTCACAGAAAGCCCTTTCCTCGCCGTCAGATCCCGACCTGTCTTACTTCTTGTTACTTCTGTTCCTGTCATTACGGTCTCAGATCTCAAACGCACAATCTCTCGTCGGTGAGCATGAAGCTGCCACGTCGAGAGTGACTGTACAGGAATGAGAGCCTGTGTAACTGAGATGAAGCTGTTGCATGCTGTGCGGTCTGTGGTGATTGGAGCTGCATCCTTTCTGCGAACGTGAGCCTGCCGGTAAAGCCCACGTCAAAGCAAGGTGGGACTGCTGCTTGCACTGCAAAAACAGAAACGTGCGCAGTGCAGGTGGCCTCAAGCAGGGCTCGATCGCAAAGTGCACGGGAAGAGATCAACCGTAGAATCGTGCGACCGACAGCCTTTCGCGAGTCGGTGACTACAAGAGAGGACATCGAACCTAATTCACCTAACTCCGTGCCATCACTTCAAAACATCTTTGGCGTTCTTAACAAGCTTCACAATGGCGCATCACCCTCACCGATTCCTCTTGATCTTGCTCGCTCTGCTAGCAGTCGTCAGCTCACCTGTCACCTTTGCATGGATCCCAAGCCCGGATCAGGAGGCAATGTGGAAACATGCATACAAGCGCTACATCAACCTCCATATGAATCAGCACATTGAATTCGAGCCTCGCGATGGAGACCTCCACCGCTACAAACGCATTCGGGATCTAGAGTGGAAAGCGCTCGAAATCGGCAGAGAAAGGGGAGTCCTCTTCGTTGGCAAGACCCAAGGGCGGCTGCCTCATCAGAATGCACTCTTCTTCTCAACTCTAATCCGCCCCGGAGACCCGCTTGGACAGAGTATGAACCTGCAGAACAAGGTGGCACTCGCCCTCTTCAAGAAGGATCTTAAAGGAACGCGGCTTATCGATCTCGATACCATGACCCACAATGGTGTCAACTGGCCCCTCAAGCCTTTTCGAGATGTCGTCGGTATTCTCTACTGATCTCATAACAGAGTCTAGAGCCTCTACAGTAAAGCTTGATCGCATGCGAGCATGTCATCATTTTCCCCTTTGTTCCTGAAGCCGTCGGCAATGCGCAGCAGCAACCTTATTTCACACAACTTGGACCTCCTTTTATGAGATCACTGCTGAAATGATGCAGAGCGAAGAGCGAATCGTGACTGAACTGTGCTTTCTTTAATCTTGCAGTCGAGGGCATTTGAGCACGAAATGCCTAACAAGATCAGAGAATTGACAGCGGGGCACCTCGGTTCTCCCTCGGGCGGGCTTGCGCAAAGGTTTGAGATGAATCGCGGAAAGTCACGGAAGTCCTTCACCTTCAGTATCGTCTTTGCACCGCTGCAGCACCCTCGACCCATGCTGCACGAGATATGGAGTTACCGAGCGTTAAATGTTCGAAAAACACTTCTGCTGCTCGATTGAGTATTTTAACGGTCCAGCTTTCGCTTCCCTTACCTTGCTCCGTCCTCTTCACGTACAGTTCTTCTTCGCTTATCTCAAGATGAATGGTTCCAACCTTGTTGATGCACTCGATGCCATCAAAGACATAGTAAGTGATTCCTCTCTTTTCCGGATAGCATCCTATCAAATATTGACAGCAGCTGCAACATTTTGCTCTACATGTGTCTTAGAGTTGGGATGAAATCCCCTCTTCCGACAGTGAAGGCTGCAATACCGTCACAGACGACAGCCAGAGCATCAAGGCTGCAGAGGCAGATGGCAGCGCCCAAAACGATCCAACTCCAGAAAATGCTGAGGCTGCAAGCAAAGTCGGAACAGAAAAAGGGGGCGAGAATGGGCAACGCAAGCTCGAAGTCAAGACGTGGTGGGCAGACATGACGGGCACTCGTTATACTTTTCACGCTGATTATCTGCTTGACACGAGTATACCATTCTGTCAAGAAGCTTACACGCACGTGCTCGCTGACGTAGAATGGAAGGATGAGGCCGAACGCGGTATCGTAGCATGGATCGAAGAGGAAAAACGTCGTTCCCATATTATCCTGAAGCTATCGGAAAGGGCTTTGAAAACTTGTGCGACCACGTCGTTGCAGCAACCAAAAGTTTCGTTCAAGGCAGGGCGCATCTACGTGGTACATCCAGACGAAGCATTCTTGGAATCACTCTGGCGGCGCCCTTTGGTCATTCACGGCAAGACACTGAAACTCCTTTCGCGCGCTCTTCCTTTTGAACAAGTCACGGTCTTCAAAGTATCTGGAGCTTCCGCGTTGATCGAAAAGGAGGCCGCAACTAAAATCAAGAACTTTCTTCATGGGCGACATCGAGAGTCAATCCATATCATCGCACACTTCTACCAAGTGAAAGGCCTCCCCGGAGGTCCAATTGTCGGCGGCGACTTGCGCTTCTTCTGGCAGGGCTACTGCCAACGTCATGTACCCTCCTTCAATTGGGAAGATCTTGAGCGTGTCGAGTTCGGGAAGTAGACAATCATAAGTTGCTCTGCCTTGTGTAGCTTGGCTCTCCAGTATGGCTCTAGACGGCCTTCTGCGCCATGACCTTTCCCCGCTGTCATAATCACGTCTTCTCGAAAAGCGTTCAGGGGAGCTACCCTTGTCATCTAGACTTCCTGTACCTGTCCCTCTTCCGTCAATCATGTATCTCTTCCAGCTAGCAAAGCTATTCTCACCACGTTTAAACCGCTCGCAATGCTACAAAAGTGCAATGAAGAAATTTGGTCCGATTGATTCTCCTATGCTATGTTCTTGGGTGGACAAGTCTATTGTCTAGCATCTCAAACTTCGTGCTTTCAGACTGTTCTGAAGGGCTCAGCAGGGCAGCGCTTTCGTGTTTTGAGGCTACAGCCTGAGACCATCACGTTGCAGCTTTTTAAGTGGCACGACTGACGACACGCTTCGTGAACTCGCCTTTGTGCGGATCGGGCGGGCGAGTTGGCGCGGAGAAACTGAAAATGAAAGCGAATCTGAGAGAAAACACTCGCTACCTCCCTTTCCACCACCTCTCCTTCCTCGCACGCCAGTAATTCGTTTCTTGAATCACTCGCTTACCTCCTTCAAGTCAACAACACAAGCTCGACGATTCCTCCAACAGCCCTCATCAAACAAAGGCCGCCAACATCGATACCACCGATCCCACCGTCAAGCTTGATGTCGTAAGTGAATCTATGCATAATCTACCTGCAGACATATCACTCACTCACCAACGTTTGCCCTGGAAAGTCTCCCGAGCACGAGCAGACCTGCAAGAGTCTTTCCAACCAGATCAATGAAGGCAAGAGACCTTCCCTGGTCAGGCATTGTCAACACGCACGTTTTTGTGCTCGACGGTCTCCTAAAGGAAACCGGAACACAACGCCACCTGCATGGATATCGACCAATTTACCAAGATACCATTCTTGCTGTGGCTGAGCTTATGGTAGACTCCAACAGCGGAGCCCTAGAACAACCTGCGGTGTTTTGGGACAATGACGAGATCAAAGTCGTTTCGGACAACCATGCCTTCCTCGAAGCCCTGTGGGCCAGACCACCGATGGTGCATGGTCATAAGCTGAAGATGATCGCCAAAGCTTTGCCACTCGGCACTCCTTCCTCCTATGAATGTGACGACATTGACGCCATACATAAAATTGTACTTGAAGACAAGCTTAAAGGAGAGCTTAGAGAGGTAAAAAATAAGTATGGCTTCGAGGACGACTCTCTGATCGTTCACGCTCGCTTCTATGAAGTCTTCGGACTTCCAGGTGGTGCCATGTTCTCTGGCCAATTCGTGTTGATCTCCTCAGATTACGACTTTGGTGAAGACTGGCCCATCTTGTTTGACGTGTAACCTCGGCCTCTTGACTACTACCCCAAGCCTGATCAGGTCAACTAAACATAATTTCGACCCGTCACGGGCTGAAGATGCTGTTGTCTCAAAATGCCTGCTGTGCGTACTGCCTTAGCTGAAGTGGCTACACAGCTGCTTCCATTCGCATCCTCCGAGAGCTTCCCTTTGTCGCCGGAGCCAGCTTTCTCCTTCTTTCAGTATTTGGTGGAAGCCTTTCTCTGCCCCATCGGCCCTCATGCTTGCATTGTGTCACTTTCCACTCTAAATGCAATTGTGTTTCCTATGTTCCTCGACTGTGCGATGCGAGAAACATCGACTGATCTGCTCCCTTTTCGTTCTTTACTTACCCATCTGTGACGAGATGAGCTCCACCTTCAAGCCCACCTGTCCATTGTCCGAACACAGTTCCGTTCAATGGCTGAGCTCTCACGCTAAGGTTCGTTGGCGCCTGGTTATGAAAGTTGATTGAAACGGAAGTCGCCCACTTTTCGCTCGGCGGATTTGCACATGGTGCAGGTGCAAGACGAGTGGGAAGGGACAAAGAAGCCGAAATGAAACGCGGCGGTTGCGAGAGCTTCACCGAGTCTGTTCGACACGGTTTGATCCCAAGCTTTCCGAGCGCTTTCTGATGCGCTTTGTGAATGAGAATGCTCTTCGCCTTCCGAGAACGCTACTAGTCGGCGGTAGGTCCCAGGCCGATAAAAGCACAATGTTTCGCAACATGTTATGCGCCACTCCAGTCGCCAACATCGCTATCGCCTTCTCGCATCTCCCTTTGAAGGGCTTTATTCTTTTCCTCATCGTTGCTACATGGCTGACTCAACGACGGTTGATGCTCCTACGAGCGTTCATACGCTGTCATCCGGCGAAGCTTCTACCTTAGAAGCCCCTCAAACTGCAGAAGCCCCTCACGCTGCAGAAGCCTCTTCAGACGATGACCGTGCCTCGAACAACGAACATGCTTCAGACGAGAACCAAAATGTCAGCTTGCACTCAGTATCTGTCGAGTTGAACGCCGAAGTTGACTCTTCTTGCTTGTACAGGAGGCTGCCGCCGAGGCGGCGCGAGACCCAGCTTCCATCCCTGCTAGGTCGATCATCACGTCAAGGGTGCGTCCACAAGTCAGCGTAGACATGTATTGGCAAGAAATGCTGTCTCCTTCTAGCGAATTTTCCCAGTCATACTTGACAGACTCGCTTGCTACCTGGTCCAAGAACCTGTGCGAACTTGTTTTCGTGTCCAGCAAGATCGACCCTGGCTTTGTACTTGACGATGAAGATAAGCACAGCATTCTTCAACAAATTGCTCAGCGATTCCGTGATCTGGGCTCATTAGAGCAACCGCAAGTATCCTTCAATGGTGAGCAGGTGCGCATCTCTTCGCTCAGCCACAAGCTGCTTGCCTCTCTTTGGCACCGACCCCCGGTAGTGCACGATGAACTCATGCTGAGAGTCTCCCGAGGGCTTCCGTGGGCAGACGCATCAGTGTACATCGCCGAAGGACTACAGTCGATTCCGGAGTTCCAGCTGCAGCACGAGCTCGAAGACGAGTACGAAGCTTTCTCTTGCTTTAAACCCCTCATGGTTGTTGCAAGACTCTATGCAGTAGATGACTCCTATGCTGAGCCGATGTTTGCCGGTCAAATCATGGCTATCGGAAGAGACACCTCAGTGTTTGGCGAAACTCCGAAATGCCTCGGAAGGCCTATGAAGAGGCAGGATATCTTTGGAGATACAGAAAAGTCGATGGAAACTCTCATCTGGAGCCTGCGTCAAAGATGTAGCGCATGACAGCTCTCTGAAATCTGTTTGCTTTCGTTGTCCGTGGTGTGACCTATGTCGGATCGAAGTGTGTCTTGATTTACGCCGAGACATGTAGTGTCGGTATCTCATGCTCCAAAGTCACCCATGACGAGTCTCTTCGGCGGTGAAAGACACCTTCGGCCGGTACAATTGAGCTTCATTGGCATCTTGGCGCGCGTGTCGATTCCCTTTGTGGTGACTTTCCCAGATGAAGGCTTAAGCCTCCTTCATCTCGGGCTTTCGTCGGACTATCAGTCGTGGAAGAATTAGGGTGCAGCAGGCTCAAATGCGGCTCAGCATTCTGCGTCGTGAAGCGTTGATCTAGCAAACGTTGGCACAACGAGAGGAAAAATGAAACCCACGATCAAAAGGAGGGGCTAGGATGTCAAAGTGCGCCGTGCAAATGAGAATCAGAATCTAGAAGGCTGCGCAATACGTGACAGGTTCGACAAGGCACAGCTACTTGCTGATTCTTAAGCTTGCGCTATCAAGCACTTTTTAGGAGAGACTCGTATCTGCTCCTTGTTCCTTTCCTGATTCTGAACCTCATAAGGACGACCTTCCAGCCGATCCCTTCACTAACGACCCTTTGTGCTACCTCTAGCCCGTCTCGTAAGTATCATTGTCTTGTTTATGAAGGATGATCACCTTGCTGAAGTTGAATGATCATTCTTAACGCCCGAACATCCGCATGTACCGTACCTGCCGTCTTCTTGCGACCGAGGTATGCTTGGCTCCGTGAAAAAAGTTGACCCACTGGGGAGGCTCGTCTCGGCCCCAAAGTTGGACCCACGAGCGCCGAACAAAGAGAGTCTTTGCCTCGATCAGCGTGGTAACTAGGGCCGTCGGCTTTGTCCCTTTTCTCCATTAACCTTGGACTGTAGAAGATAGATGACTATAGTGAGTACCACTCCTACCTATCTAGGTGCAATTGCGATTGAAGATGGTACTTACAACTCCCGGGACCGGTGAGCACGAATCATGAGCTTTGACGGTATCTGCAGTCATGATGATGAGCTCTTTCGAGGTATGTGAGAATGAGGGAGGAGCAAGTGGAAGTGAGATAGAGGTGGGGAAGGTTGAACCGAAGGAGTGGTGAGGCAGAAAGGTGGTGATTTATACACCTCAAGACCCCATGATTCTCGCTTGAGGGAGTCAATCAGCCTCCTCTTGGTACCGACTGATCTGTCTAACCGAAGTGACCTGAGCGTCTTACAACGGCGGCTGGATGAACACATGTATGCGTTCTCTTTGAAGAGTTACGTAGAACGATAGGTAAGATTGGCAAAGGTGTCGGAAAGATTCTCGCCGATACTGATATACCGGTTTACTGTATTTATTTTCCCTTTTCCCCCCTTTTTTGGTTTTTGGTTTTTGGTTTTTTTTGGCAAAAAACAATTGTTGATTCCCTTCATTGCTCCCGGATCCTCTCATTGTTCTTCCGCGCTTGAAAGTGTCAAACCCCCAATCATCCCTTCATTGTGCATGAAGGTGCATCTTGGCCTCTGTCACTCCTCACGTCTCTCTTCTTAGGCTTGACCTCTCCTTTCTCACGGCATGCGCTCAACCCACATCAATTTTTCTGCGTCAAGACATCTGGAGAAGAAAAAAATGTGAAATATTAGGGTTACGATTTGATTACGATTCATTTGATTTTGTGGATCAGAAAAAGACCCTTCTGAAACATGAACAGGAAGATGTGTATAGAGATTGTCTGATGCGGGATCGAATCATTCTGGTGGTAGTCCGTCTTCCTCAAGCTAGTTCAAGGAAACAGTCCGAATCCGCCGTCCTCTTCGATCTCTTCCAAGTAAATCTTTTTGGTCATGTCATTGTAGTGCTGGTAGCCGTGATCACATTTGGAGGCTGATTTACCAGACTTAGCAAAGAATGGCTTACCCAGACGGTCCATGCTCAGACCGCTGCTGTAGATGATAGCTTCGCCGGAGAAGACAGGGCCTTGAGAGATGCCTTCGACCTCGTAGAAGCGTACCACCTCTTCGGCAGGAATAAAGGCCAGGTCCTATCTGGCCACATCTGAGCTAAAGCGAGAGGGCACAAATGAGTCGTAGAATCCAAAGACTGTCTCAAGCCGCCGCATCTCTCATCAATTCTGTGGAGTCCAAGAGTCGAGCCTCGCAAGCAGACCGCATGCAATTTGGAAGGGGTCCAAGCGACTGTATCTAACATCTTGCTATCGTCTACGAATTGGAGGAAGATCCTCTTCATATACGACCATCAAAGGGACGGTCAACACTAAATTCAAACCAAAAAAAGGGGATCGTCAGCAAACCGTCAATTCTGTTTTCTGATTTCTTTTCATTCTCAGTGTCAATCCTGCAATCATCCCTCGTGGATGAAGGTGGATCTTCTCCTCCTCTCGCCCCATCTCCCTTTCTTCACGGGCTCGAATTTCTCTTTGCCTCGCGTAAAAACGACAGAAAGGGAGAAAAGCAAGTCGACGCATCGCGACGGAACAAAGGGGCATTCTCTCACCGAAATCCGAGTTCGCTTTGATCGGTGATGATGGATGAGCCAATTGACAGAAGTGTCACTTTGCTAATCGTATATGCAGGGTGCAGTTGGCGTGCAGCAAGCGGTTGCGTGTCAATCTGCTGATCATGAGCGTGTGTCGAAAGTCTGATCTATCGCTTCGCTCATCGTTCACATGTCTCATCACGATCATCTGTCATACCGCTGATCACCACCATTCCGCTTCAACCTCATGTAGTGTTGAAAAAGGCCAAGTGATTGATATAAAGAGCGAGATGTTTGGGGCTGGATTTGAGGTCATTCTCACAAACACGGCGCATTCTACACAACAATCTCTCACGCAAGCCTTTGAAGCAAGACCAAGATGATTGCGGCTCGATACCCAACCTCCTCCCCTTCTCACACCAAGGCTTCGGACCCAACAGTCATCATCGCTCGAAAACTCATCAACTCTGTCCCTATCTTCACCCATCATCGCAACTCCTCTTCCACCGCAACCACATCTTGCTCTCTCGACAGCGAAAAATCCCCGCTGCCTGCCATCAAACTCAAGACTGCAGCAACCAACGCTGTTCGTAGCTACGGCGCAATCATCCAACGCAAACAAGAACAACGTAAAGCCGAGATGAAACGCTCAATCTCCCGCCCCGTCGCTCAAGAATCACAGTGGACTTTTGCAGAGCAGAAGCAGGTGTGCCAGCAGAAGGGGCAGACGAAAGAGGAACCAGTGGAGCGAGAAAGCAGCTTGGGCAGTGTTTACTCAACTCGTACCTGGGCGACTGAGACAGAAGATGAGTTGGAGAGGGTTGGCGCGTTTGAATTCGATATCTACTGCCGTGGCGAGGAGCTGAAGGAGGATAGGAGTTCGACTCAGACTTTTGCTTCTAGTGAGCGAAGTTACACCTTTTGATCTCACTCTGTCTCCCGCTGTACTATCATTTGCTGTATAATACCGCTCGCTCTGTAATCATTTCTTCTCCACGCGAGCAGCTTTCTCGTGCTGAATGTCAACATGGTATCAATTGCACTGTACGTCTCATCTACGAAGACTTGAACTTCTCCTTCAGCCGCGCAAACCCACTCGCCTTCTCCTCAGTATCCGCTTCCTCCCCGTCATCCCCGTCATCCGCCTCATCCTTCTTCGACCCCAAGCCCAACTTCTGTTTGAACCTACTAGCCAAGCCCTCCTTCTCCTCCTTCTCCCCATCCCCATCGTTACCTTCCCCCTTCGGCTGGGTTCGATTCTTCTCGTTCTTCTTCCGATCCTGCTTCTTTGCACCCTTCGCCTTGCTCATCGCTTTACCATATTTTTCCATCCCGGCCAACATCAACAAACTCTTTGAGAGTGTCACCCTCTCCAAATCGACGCCCGAGTCTTGCATCTTTTTCACAAAGTACCTGAAATGCGCCGTCCCCGCACGATAGTGTCCCGACAAGGGACTCAAACTGGTCAATGTGCCATTGTCTACCTTCAAGAGCCCCGCAGAGAGTACACATCCACCGTAGAGGAATGACGAGTGTTGGAAGTATCCCGTTTGTTTGAGACCAACATAGAGCTCGTGACGAGAGTTGAAGACA